>JAYJMI010707168.1:0-13875 GCA_036873855.1 Sarsia tubulosa
AAAAAAATTCAATAATTTTGCAAAACATGACTATTTTTTCATATTTACTTTTTTTAAATATTGACCTCACTATTATAAAAATATTTGATTTACAATAAAATATATCTAAGAACTCTTCATATTTACAAACAATATCATGAAATAATATTTTAACCTTTGACCTTAAACGTACAGCTTCAAGTGAGATCAATTTCGTGAAGACTATAAAAGCTCAATCGCTTTATCGTTGTTTAGCAAATTCGATATATATTTTAAAAACTGAATATAGAAAATTGCTCAAAGAAAGTTTTAATTTTTTAGCCAAAATAAAGTTCTACCTTTATAAGGGAATATACGACTTATACTTGTTATAAAATTTGAATTTTTTCTTTCTTAAAGACATTTTAGCATTCAAAGATTCTTACTTTCTTATATTAATTAACATTTAGCAATTTCTTTATTTTGCTAACAGGAAAAGAAAAAAGACTGCCGTCAACAATTTTTGTTTTCTCTGACTCTTCTTATTTAAAGAAATCGTTAGATAAAAGTTTTCTTTAACAAGACTCAAAAACTTTACAAAGGACTAGAGTTTGATGGTATAACTACAAAAATTTATTAGTGATTTAATTTGTTGTTCTAGAAGATAAACGCAATTATATTTCCTTTGTGTACTTTCCAGACAAATAAATTAAAAGATTTCCAAACCAAAATTCAAAAGAAACAAATGAAGTAAGTTGAATCTTGAATCTTTGAACCTTGAAATGAAAGTGGACATATTTCCTATGAAAAATGAAAAATTGTCACATTTTTTATGACGAATTAGAAGCTACCAAAGTGTAGCAACGCAGTTCAAGATAAACTAAATTAGAACGTTGGCTTTAAATAGCTTTTACTGGAAAGTATATTATTAATTTTGATTTATGCCTGAAAGTGATATAATATACATTAACAAGAACTCCCAATATATCCGTTTAGTAAAATGTAAAAATCCCAATCCACGTTTTATTAAACAAAGTCACACATAAGATATTTTACCAACCAACCCTTTACTCGATTGCTGACCTCTCTTAAGTATTGCTGCAACCTTTTGTTTTAATTGGTGGTAGCTTATTGTATTTTTTATCTTTATATTTCGGCGTAGCTATGTACAGTCTTGATGAGTGCGTACTATGTGCAGGTGGTGCTGTTAACCTGACGTTACCACAGCATTTAATGTTCTTCATGCCATCTTCGTTTATTTTAGGAAGAAACGGTATAACGTCGGGATTTTCGATTCCATTTAAGTATGATTTAATATTTATAATTTTATCAGCTTTCTTTAAAAAATCCTTTCCATGACTCCGGTGATAGTTTGTATAGTTTTTGAGCTTTTTAATTTTCTTTCTGGAACCGATTTCCGTGTCCACACTATTATCTGAGTTTTCTTTTTCGAACGACATGTTTGTATCTAAATATAAAATAGTGATTATGATATATATCAATTTGTGTAATATTATTAAGGTTGTGGTGGCAATAAGAGGCAATATCCGTTCTATTGCATTGCGTCTAAAATTGCTTATGACTTTTAATTCTAAAGTTTAATTTTTTCCTAACCAATTATATAATAAACTACGTACTGCAACATTGCATCGATAAGATCTTTCAATAACCTTATTGTTTAATAATAACTTATTTCGTTTTTAAGAATAGTATTCTTTGTGAGCAATAATTAACCAATCTGATGTATTTATTTGACAACACACGTAATTATAAAAATGAAGTGTTCAGGCTGACCTTCATCGTGTTAAGTAAACAATTCTGACACATGATGACATTAGAAAAGCCGCTGTAGTATTGTATTGGCACAGTGTTATTGTTTTTATTAGAATATTGCAAAAGTTTATAAAAAGGGTTTTGACAGTTCTTTAATAAAACTATTTCTTTAGTTATGAGATTTAACTTTGATAAAGTGGAAATTCAAAATTTAATAAAAATGACAATTACGCCTTAAGTGAGTTTCAATCCTCTATTTTCTTGCAAATAGTGACATAAACATTAGCCACAGTGTGCCTATCGATTAGAGAAGTGACAACGTGTAAAATCTTAATCAAAGGTAAACTTGTTATAAACAAACTAGTTAATAGAACTACAACTAGTGTGCTTATAATTATTGTAGAAAGAATTAACTTAAGATGGGTGTTCCTACAACAAATAATTGTTGAAATATCATATTCACTAATGAATTGTTTCGGACTTAAATGGCCTTATAATTTAATGTCACGTCTTTACACTTTAAATTTTACATTTTTGCATATTGTATTTTTAAGTAATTGTCCGAATCGAAATGTAGTTTTAATTAACTAAATATATAGTACAAGTTTAAATTAGATAGACTTAACTATATAGAAAAATATATTAGGAATTTTATAAAATATGAACTAAATAGAAGTAAGATCCATCAGGTAAGAAGTTAAGAAGTAATAAAAAGAAAAATCAACCTCAACTCCTTCGACTACCAAGTATTATCGACCTATCTTAGTATATCGACCATTCAACTTTATAACATTTCTTCTATAACTATATTCGGTATTAAAACTTTACAGACTAACTAATTGTTAAATACAAGACCGAAACTGTTGTTAATGTTTATTATCTTTCAACTAATTACTTCTTAAAGCATTCGAATGTGCATATTAACTGTTAGAAACTTTATATCATAAAACAACATTGTTTTTATCAATCACGATTGCCAATAAACAAGAATATTAAAGGTGCATATATAGATATTTTCACGGTTAAACCTTTTTGGCGTTGTTTAATCATGATGAAATTTCAAAATTGATAGAAAATAGGAAATTTAATTTCTCTTGAGAACACACCAGAAAAAGCAATTATCTTGTCGATCATCTATTACAAGAGTTCTTGTTATGAAAAATAAGCACTTGCCAGTGTAAAACCGATGCTTGTGTAGCGAAAAAAGTTTACGAAAAATATTTTTTCTTAATAAAATATTGATTATTTATCATCTATCGTTATCATTTATGGCGATTTTTTTCAAATATAATTTACTTTATATTTCTATGGAAACTAAATAATATGCTCAAAGTTAAACTTGCGTAGGTTTTAATGTTTTATAATACTATGTCTTCCCAACAATTTTAGGACTAATGAATTTTCACAAAAAAATCAACATGCTTGAAGAAATAGCGCGTGCAAAACAAACGAATGTACAAAACATGGAATTAATTTTACATACCTTCAATCATGTTTTATCGAGAAACGTAATCCTTTCCAAAAAAATTGTTTTTGATTTATAATATTTTATTTTGATAATACTACAATAGTTTTGAGAACAAAGCAAAAAAATTATTTTCTTAGGAATTAATGAGGAAGTAGTTAAAATAGTGTTATTACAGTAAAAATACAATTAAACCAATTAAGAACCGGTATTGTTTCTTGTTGTTCGATGCGTAGTAGATAAGAGGGAAAGCATTTTAGTACTACATTTTGAAAAAAGTACAAATAATTTTTCAGTAATTCATTTTGTAATTCTATACCACCAATACCAATAGTGTAGACCACTATGTTCTGATTTTTAGCTTCGTGTGCAGTGATCTGTAAAAGCAAAACTTTGATTGAAATAGAGGTGTGAAAAATCTTAACGTCATAAATTTTAGGTTTAAGAAAAAATAAGTATTTTATTCTTGAAAGTAAATTAAAATAAAAATCATTCCTTTTGCGTTGCATATTTGTGTGATAAATGTTGTGGCAAACGGAAATCCGAATGATAAAAAATCAGAATGGATACATTTTTCTGAGCAGTTTTATCACTGGAAATTTGAAATTACAAATGCATATAACATTAGGGTAACGTATTTCAACCTATACTTTTTAAAAAACTTTGTTTGAAGTAGGGTTTACCAAAATGGATTTAAATGGCATTACCTTACGTTGGTAAAAATGAGTACTTTTTTAGGCGTGGAATTTTTTTGTCAAGAATGTCTTAAAAATCAAGATTATAATTGTTAAAAAATTACTGATTATAAATTAGACATTTTCATGTGAGACCCTTGAAATATCTCATATTATACAACATATATCGATACTAGTAGGTCTATTCGTACTAGAAAAACTAACCACCGAATATAACAAAAACGACATATGGAATGCAGTTTTAATTCTGTAAATTATTTGGACATAATTTTAGCCCTTGAGCAAGGAATTTATCGTCCATATAGAAAACCGAATGATGAAACTCTCTACATGAATGCAAACTGTCTGTTTAACTGTCATCTAAGAAACAAACTTTTGAACGATCATCAAGACACTATCAAGAAAGGTTAGACAAATGCCGAAATTAACATTCCAAAGAACATACAATCAAACGAATAATAATAAGAACAACAATCGTTAACGCAACATAATATGGCCCAATCCCCTTTTTAGCAAGAAAAGTTACCACAGCCACGTTACCACAATCTTGTATAGAGCTAGATAGAGGTTCTTTGAAGTAAATAAAAATCTAGTTAATCTAGTGGTTTGTATGGACTGTATTTATATTGAAGCATACACTTGACGTTTTTGTGATCGAATATGAGTAATTTCTCGTTTAGACAAAACAATTGTTAGCTCCCACATTATATGCTCGGCATTTCTTTTTAGTTTTCCACGTTATTGTTGGGTTTAGTTTTCCACGTTATTGTTGGGTTTAGTTTTCCACGTTATTGTTGGGTTTGCATTTAAATCTTTTAAGCGCCAATATTCGATAGCTAGTTCTGTGCAGTTTCGCAAATGATTTTTTGCGGTTTGCTTATCTTAATTTAAAGGTTTGTTTCGCAAAGTGCAAAGTAGATATTTTATTTTTGGTTCGGTAGTGCGAATGTTATTGTAGCTTCGTATACGATGTTTGTTTGAAGGCATTCATTATTTAGAGGGCAATTATCTTTGTTGATGCAGTTACACCTTCTAACGTTGTTGTCTTGGCTGTGACAATAAATATAGTCTATCGACCCACGACTCGAAAGTTTGTCGTCAGTAAAACATTTGCAACTGATTCATTGTATTGTATTAATAAGTTTTAACGGATTATTTAACTGAAGATTGTTGCCGTTAGCGATAGCATGAAACTTTACGTATTAAAATATAGTGTAAAGAACATAGTGTAAAATTGAGGGATAAGGAATATGTGTAAGGAGGTGTAAAGCAAGAAATAATTAATAGTTTAAATTAAAGCTTTTCACTATTTCTCTTCAGAATGTAATAATTCTTTTACAATAAAAAATCTGAAGTTTTTTTACATAAACTACAAATACTATATTTTGATAACTGTTTATCGATTATTGTTGCTAAGATACTTATTCTTTAAAGTGTCGAAGCCTGTACTTTGGAAATGACTTTCAAAAGACTCTAAACGATTACCGTCTTTTAAACATGACATGGTATTGACTTCGAAAAATGTAATAAGTGTTTCGGTTGTCTTTGCGAAAGAACTATATCGCTTCTATTGTAGACTTCTTTTAAATGGTCAGTCTGGATGTTTTGAATTTTAGAGCAGATATTTCTAACCAATGATTTACTTTCAATGTTTTCATGGAAGTTGGTGACAAAAGGTAAATTATTGGATTTGTCTTTAAAAGGAGCAGGTCCTTGAAGTTTAGCATTGTGGAAAGCCCGATGATCTATAGCAATGTCAGGATAAAGACAGTTTTTAAGCCATATATTTAATTTTATCAATCGGTATCGACAAAAACTATAATTCTTTTAGCCAAGTTGAAAGGAACTTTATTTCTACAATTACGCGGGTGGGAACATTGTATGGCAAATAATCATGTGCATGTGTTTCCTTGTAAAATATATCTGTTTCAAATTTATTGTTCGAGTGTAAAAATACTTTAATATCTAAGAAATTTAATACTTGAAAGGTTGCGTTATTTTCTTTCGTAGTAATTTTTCGAATGTATACTTTATCGAGGGGTGTAAATTATTCAGAGATGTACAGAAGTGTTCAAAATTTAGATAATCAGGCCAGATAATGAAACCGTCATCCATATAACGTTTGAAGACTTCCTCTATTAACTTACATTCATCATTTGTAAAAAATTTTTGGAGTTTGACTTGAATAATTTTGTCTCTTCCAAAAAACCTATAGTAAGACATGCATATGGGAGAGGAAACTTTGTACCCATAACAGTGCCAGATTGTTGATTATACATAATTTCATCAAAATTAAAGTTATTGTTACATAAAACAAATTGAATTGATTCTAAAATAAATTTGTTAATGTGTAGGAATTAAATCTCGTTTTTTTTAATCCAATATTCAAGAGCTTCTAAACCTAATTCATTGGGTATTGACGTAAACTAACAATGTCATAAGAGTATAATGCACAACTGAAATCTATATTCGTGGATAGATAACGTAAAAAATCCCAATCAACTTTAATATATGATTTAATACATGAAACTAGAGGTTTAAGTAAATGCTCTAGCAAGCAGCTAATACGTTGAGTAGGACTATCGGGTCCATAAACTATTGGTCTACCTTTAAGGTCGCCAGGAATTTGAAATGAAATAATATAATCATTACTACCATTAACGAAATCTTTAACAATTTTTGGTAAGCAGTATAATTGAATGATGTTTTCAATTTATAATTTGTTAAATAACCAACTTCGTTTTTAGTAAAATTTGATTCGTACTTTTTAACTAAGGATTTTAAATTATTGAAAACTTTCCCATCACTATTTGGATTAATTTCTTTGTAAATGTTACTCTGGAGATGGCCATCAATTACTAAATGTTGTTTTATAAAATTCTTTATCCATGATAATTAATCAGCCTCCTTTATCTGAAGGCTTATTAACAATACTTTCGTTTTTTATGTAAACTGTTTAAAGCAATTCTTTCAGGGGACGTTAAGTTGTCTTTGGGCGTACAATTTTGAAAATTCATGCTCTTGATATCTTTTACAATATTGGCAAGCTCGGGGTCGATAGCCTCTACAGAATAATTTTCATTATTTTTTTTGTTTCTGACGTCATTATTTTTTTTGTTTGTGACGTCATTATTTTTTTGATAATATCAGCATTTGTCCCATATTAAGTCAAAATTGGTCAAAACATGCATTTATTCAAATGATTATTTAAAAAAGAGAATTATTAAGAAAAAAGACGCTATGAAAACTGTTGCCATATTTGTTGTATAATACCTCTACATAACTTTTTTGCTGGAATTTTCTATATCATTAGGTACAAGCTGGTGCAGGTGACAGGTGACAAAGTTATTGAAAAATCCGCAAAAAAATTAAAAATTTTGCTATTAAGTTAAAGTCATAAAAATGACCAAATTATATTAAAATTATAAGTTAATTGATATAAAGGTGAAAAACACATATATTCATAATCTAAACAATCAAAATACTTGGAAAGGCAATCCAACTCATAACCCTAAAATATGTGAAATTCCCAACAACACCAGACAAAAAACAATAAATTTTAAAATAACGATGCATTATAAAACTAAAATAAGATCCTAATAGGGTTTATAATTTTTCGATTTTATCTATTTCGCATACAAAATGATGACTTTATTTTCCCTTCAATTTGAAAACAACTCATTTTAAAGTAACAATATTTAAACATTTGTAATTCAGATTTTGATGCTCTTAATAGCACATAATATTTTCATGAATAAAGAATTTAATTTTTCCTAAAAGTTATGGCGCCATATAATGGCTACGCCCATGTCAGAATAAAAAGGCACCTAAGGAAGTAAAGATTTAAATTAAATCTTCGCTACTATCAAGTCACAGTAAACATAGGACACATAGTGGCCTACACTACAACACATCTTTGCACACCTTTCTTTGTGTTTTTGTTATATTTTTACTTTTCTAAGTTCGCTTTTTCTTTATTCGCTTCAAAGATCCTTTGGAACGTTCCTATGATGTTGAAATAACTTAACAAAAAAGGACTTATTGTACTTTTCAGCGGGCATGAAATATTAATTTTGTATATTTTGCCGGTGGTAAATACTATTTCGAACCACTGAGTTAGCAATGATAGTACAAGTCAGTTAAAGCGGGCGGTAAATGATATTTTGGGGGCTAATTCTCCATTTATGATTGTTATTGTTGCATTCTGAAGGTTATCAGTTAATAGTAATAATTAGTGACAAAAGAATCCGATTGGAGGTGTGACTGCTATAAACTATGCGAGATATAATCTGATTAATGAGTAGATACTAGCAAACTTGGCTAGTTAATTTGTGTGCTCTTTTTGTTAGTTACTGCAAAGAAACACGAGCAAATATAAAGTTTCTATTATTATTGCTAGATTTCATATTTACATATATAAAAATAAATAATTCTAAAAATTCCTGATATATTAACTCAAAACATTTCTTTGCTATATTTATGCTGTGTAATGATGGTTTTTTCTTTATTATAAAAATCATAAAGATTATTTACGCTATATGAAAACGAGGCTGTTTTATGTATATATTCTGTTGTTTCATCACTAGCATCGTAATAGTTTTCAACCTCGTTTTGAACGATTTCGTTATAAAAGCTATCGTTTTCATCATTTAAAGTGTCCTCGTTATCGTTTTCTTCGTGGTCTAGATCGAACCTATCGAATAAATTGTTTGAAAATTCGTGTGTATCGTTTATATCTGTGTCATCGAGAAATGTATTGTTATTGTCTGTATCATCTAGAAAAACATCGATAACACTTTCTTCTTCTTCGTTTTCAAATACATTTTCTTGTGAACGACTTTGGTTTAAATACTTTTCGTCAAATATACCACTGTTTCTATTAGTTTCTTCTGGCACAGCTAAAGAAATATTAGGCGAATAATTTATAGCTAACGATTTTGGTCGTTTTCGTAAAGTTGAGCGACAATAATTATTAGAACTACGGTTCATTCTAGGTAATGTAAAATTATCTTCAAATTGAAGTTTTAACTCGGTAGCTCTTCTTTTGCCTGTGTAGCTATTTCTTCCGCAACTATTTCTTGTGAAAGAATTTTGTCGAGAAACAACTTTTTTGTCCGCTATTAGCTGCATATGCTTCGTTGAAATCGGTTTTGGTGTATTTATTATGAGAGGTGAGTTAAGAACTAGTTCGTCTTCTGTGGCTTTCACTTCTTGACGAACAAATCTACTTTTTATTTTTATAGCATGTGTTTTGGCTTTTTTCCAAACTGTACTTTTTTTATTTGAATTAGTTGTATCTTTTACGGATTCTTTATTTACGTTTTGTTTTGAATGCTTTTTCTTGAAATTTTGTATTTTAAATGGTTTCTTTTTGTTACCATCATTTAATGGTTTGGTCTTTTTATCTAAAGTCGATTGCTTTTGAACATCTATATTGGTCGTGTGCCTAAAAAATAATTAAAATTATAATATCTGATTACTTGTAACCAAATGATATGTAGGGAGCAATTGGGCTTACATGGGAATATAGTAATGCTTTTGAAAAAGGAAAATATTACCACGCAAAGGAAAGTCTTTAGTACGTAATAACATGAGAAATTTCCAATTAGGTAAGTAAAGAAGTTTTCTAGCTGGTTAATAGATCAATTTCCTTTCACAGATAGGCATTTAGTAAAGGGGGAAATAGCTGTAATATTTAAAGTAATAATCAGCCATATTTGATGATACTAATTTAATAGCAATGTTCTTTCTGATGGGAATATTTAATAAAATATTCTTATATAAATCTCCTTTCAAGATAATAATTGCTATGACGTTTGGAATATGCTTTAAAATAAATGGAGTGGATTTTCTACTAGAGTTTTTTTATAACTTCACAAATAATCCACAACCAAGCAAAGTTCTATATTTTATAAATATATTTTGATTGACTTATGCATGTAATTTTCAAAAAAAAGTATCCTATTTATAATTTTGTCAATAAAAAGTAAAAGTACCAAAAATAAATGTGCTAAATATCTCATTCTAAAGATTAAAAATAAACCAACATTAGCACTTTGAAAATCGGCTTTCAACTATATGCTGAAAGACATTTTCTTTGGAACTTCACATTGCAAATGGCTGATATTTCTACCAGATGCTTATAATTCATAGGTCTTTCGATTTAACCATTGATATGGGGGTAAAAAACTACCCTAATTTTTGAGATTACTTGCATAAGTACCTTTGAGAATAGGCAATACGCAGTTGACGGTATGTGTACGTCAAAAAAATACTTTACAATGTATACTACAAACACTCTCCTTAGTTTTTAGTAATAAATTATGTTTTTAAGCCAGATAATGATATATAATTATAATTGCAAAATATTCAATGAAGCTGGCGAAATATTGAGTACATATAAGCATGAAACCAAATTGTCGGCAATAATATAGATATTATTGCCGACAATTTGATTGTATAAAATTGTCGGTGGCCGTTGTCGGTTATTTACAAAATTGATGTGTTTTAGCTTATCACTACCATCGTAGAAACGAAAAGTAGTTCAGAAATCTGCACAGTAAGACAATCCTAATAAGAAAATAGAAATTTCTGAGCCAGTGCCTTTTTAACTAAGGAACTTTAAAATAGGAAGGAGAGATATCTAAAGAAGTCTCTAGCATAACTTCTTCACAAAAAAGTATTTCTTTGAAACCTATGCTTGATTCGCACTAATGACATTTTAATTGGTGTAAAATCTTTTTTAGGTTCATCTATTTTATGCATTATATTTTTTTCTACTTATATTGGTCAATGCATAAAATGTTATGTATTTTCATTTAGCTAAATAAAAGGCAAAACTATTTTTCAAATTGATGCAACGAAATCTTTTATCGAATATAAAGAAAATTGAACTTATCATGCCTTGAAGTTCCAAGTAGCAACCTCAAATAACTGTCTTTTATCTAACTTACAACTGCGCCTTTGTAACGGAATAAAAGTTTTTCTATTTGTAATTCCTTTTGCAGTGTTTACTTTAGGGTAACACGAGCTATCGGTCTTCAAAAAGTAGTTAATTTGAACAATATTTTACTTTTTAAACCAAGTATGCTACCAAAAAGCTAATTAGGATGACGTTTACACAGTTTTACTGAGGTATATTAACAGTGTAACTTTAAGACATTTTGAATCATGCATAGTACAAAGGAACTAAATTAGATGACTCTCCTTCTTATTTTAAAGCACCTTGCAAATATCAAGTTGCTTACAAAAAATGAATTTGCTCCTCCCCTATTAGTAAAGACAGAGAACTACATAACTTTACATTTCTAGAATCCTTATCATGTCTGCATAACAAAAAAAAAAATATTGATTAAGAAATACAGTAAAAAGTTCTTTAAGGCCTAGCTTCACCTTTCAAAAACATTGTCAAAATTAAGCTTTTGGGTTACACGATACAAGATATACAATTAGAACACACTTGAAAAAATATTAATAAAGACATTGAAACGACTTAATCATATTTCATTTACTTTTAAAATGTAGTCAAAATTATATAATTATATCTTTTATCTGTGATTATAGGGAGAATGTGTATCTTTTTTATTCAAATTCATTCGAATAAAGGCTCGCAAATTAATCAAAACTTACATAATGTTTTCTTTTCTGTGATGTTGTTTGTTATTTTTGTCTTGAACTTCTTGCTGTATTGAGGAACAGTGTGACGAATAACCACTATCTCTTCTTTTAAAAGTTGTCTCGTTTACTACAGTTTTAATATTAACATCAGCTTCTAATAGTAAATGACTACCATTTTGTTGGCTTTTCTTTTGTTTTGTATTGTCAGATCGTTTTTCACGTCTTAAATAAGATAGTGGATGATTAGTTAATGGAAGTTCTAAAAAACAAAAACAAATAAATACATAAATTGAAACCCATTTAAGCTCATTTCCTATGTAGTTTTTAATAGGTTTTAAATACAAACTTCGTGCACAGTGTTCTTACAATTATTGTTTTAAACTCCAACCTGTTTTGAATTTAAACTAAAGAGCCAATATCAGAGGTAATGCATTGCGTCTCATACTGCTGATATTTACACAGCGTAAAATCAAATTTAGAGTTCTAGCTAACCAATTTTATGAACAAAAATCACGCAATGACATTGACCTCTGACATTGGTTTTTTAAAATCGAAAAAAAAAGATTTAAATTCTTCGAATGGCTTTTATATCGGTGAAAGAAAACAATGAAAATATAACGTTTTTGATGTTATAGTCAACAACAATAACAATATAATGCTTTGTAAGCAATGAGTTTTATAATCACGCCAATTAGCAACATTGCATCAAGAGAATTACAAACAATATATTCGACACATATCTCCCGACATTTTCCTTTGTACACAAATTGGGTTCTAAATTGTTTTATTTACAAAAAAATGACAAAGATAAAAAACAGGAAAACCGAAATTACTAAAAGTCTATGAAATATAATAACAATTAATTTTATTAATAGCTTCCGGTCTTTAGTTTAAACGATTTGTATTATCAAGCTTTAAGAACGTAATATTGCAGAAATAGTTAAAAATATTAAATAAATATTGTCTGTAACATATCTTTAAAATTTTACAATTGCTTTGCATCTTTTTTTTTCTGACCACTATATTTTCGATATTATAATACAGTGACGATGTAAAAGGGAACTTAGTGAAACGGGTATCTAACTGTGGAAAAGTATTGTTCAATATTAAATAATGTAATCGGACTATATGTAAAACAATATATTCAATTGATTCTTTATAACATCTCTGTTAAGCTTGTTTTAAAAACATTTTTATAGATCATGATTCATTATCTTATAGCTGGTCTTATAAATAACATGAACTCCCAAATAATTCACATGATATAATGTTATGAGAGAGTCGTGTCATATGAGAATCTGAACTATTTTAGAAATGTTGCTTCATTTAGACATTTTGTCAAAGTTAAGAATTCTAAAGCTAGAATTCTAAATTCTTTACATAACAACAAAAATTGATGACAAATGTAAAATTAATTCTAAATAGAATCATAATTATTTGTTCTGGGTTTTGAAAAAGGAATTAAATTTCAACTATTTCATTTTGTTTGTGTCTTTTTTAGTTTAGATTTATATCGGTTCAGTGTGCTTTTCAAGATATATGAAAAACGATGCCATGTGTGGCAGGAAGAAAAGTTAGTTTTCAAAAATCGAAATATTTTTGAATCTCTTAGTTTATCCAATTTTGGCTGAATAAAAAGTTACTATGAAATTTGCTAGATAAACAATGTCAAAAAAACTTACAATCATGGTCGCAGCAGGCGTTGACTTTTCCTTATTTTAATTTTTTTTTTTCACCACAAGCATTAAATAACGATTTATTCATTGATAAAATTGAAAATGATTTGCTCGGACAACTGGCGAGTGTGACTTAAAACTTAGGACCTTAGGAATCTAGGAATTAAGTGAAAAAGGCCTAGTGCCCAGTCTCCACTTGTGAACCTTTGTTTTCCCAATTAAAGGCGAAAAACCTTAGAAATTATGTATCTAAGTTTAGTCAAAAATTAAGATTTTTGGTGAAATGACACATTTGTCTAATGTATTATGACCGTGATTGTAGATTAAGGTAGAAATGATATATATAATATATATAAAAATGTTTTTTATTGGCTAAATCAGAAGATCTATCAAAAAAAAGCATCTGGATAAAAATTTAATAATTTTATACGTGTAGTTCCAAAGAAAATAGCTTTTTTGACAAAACACACGTACCCACATGGCGTACAGTACCATAAGGAAGTTCTCACACAGTTTCTGAATCTGAAACCGATCTGAATCCGAATCCGAAACGAAGTTTTAATTGGTTTTCATTATTTATTTTATAAGATACTTAAAAACTTGATTATCTATAACAAGAAATTTTTATTATAAGGAACAACATCGTCTATTGTTAACCTTAATGAATCTATTTATTTGTTTAATTACTTTA
>JAYJMI010707279.1:0-13872 GCA_036873855.1 Sarsia tubulosa
GATTTGTTAATTTAAACAATGAGCTCGAAACCACGTGTGTTGTTTAATTGTTATAAAAATAAATCTGTCAATCATGCCATGCTGAACATGCTTATTTTGACAACTTTGATGAGTTGATCAGTTTTTAAAGTAATTGTAAACATTTAACATTTATTTATGAAACAATTACTTTAAAAAAAATGAAATTAAACTACTAAAACAATTACTTTAAAATATAAAATCAAATTAAACTTTTTTTTCAACATGCGCAGAGAATCATGCGCAGTATAAATAATGTTGTTTTTTAAACATTTAAAACAACTACATAAACTTATTCCCGTTTATACTTGATCCTTAAACTTTAAATTTAATTAATGATTTATTTTATTAAAGTTAATTTTATAAAATAAAAAATGGAAGACATGCGCGTTGAAAAAGACGCAAGAGCATAAAACACGTGAGCAGAGTAAAAATGGCAGCTTTGGAGGTACGATATTTGTTTATTACGAGAATCTTGTTTTTTTCTCTACTGAGGTATGATTGCTTTTTGGTTACGATCATTTTTCCTGAAATATTTTTTTAACCAAAGACTCTTGTTTATATTTTTTATATATTTTTTTAACCAAACCTTTCAACCAAGCAAAGCAAGTACATCACAGAATAGAGCTTGCATGGTAAATAACGTGAAGAATTCGAAAAACAAATTATCGAAGACAGCCATCAATAAAAAATACCTAATCTAAGCATCATAGCACCTATGAATAGCTGTGCTCTAGAAGGTTTTCAATAACATGAACGAAATATATACGAAATACAACTAAGTGTGCCAAAGATATTATAGGAAATCTATGTGAAAAACTCATTACTATCATGTTTATAATAAATCCTTCCTATCTGTATTAAAAAATGTCTTTACAAAGGTCCTAAGCCATGTTATTTTTTATATGAAAGTTAGGTTATAGCAAATTTTTATTCCTATGGAAAAGCAATTTCTTTTGAATAGAAAGCAATATTTCCTATAAAGGAAAAATTTAGGACCCTGATTTTTATTTTTAGATCTCTACGCAGGAGAATATTAATCAACATTTAAAAAGTTCAATAGAACGTATTTTACATTGCTTAAATGATCGAGGTTTGCGTGGATGCGATGTCGAAACTGTATGATCGCATTGACGCTGTTATAGACATAATGATTAGACTTGATAGCAATGATTATGATCATGTTCTAACCTTATTACATCAAGCTAAAAACACCCTTGAAACAAAAATACATTCAAGTTATGGTGATATACACATTGAAGTTAACAACAATGGTCAACCAGGTAGGCCCTGTTATAAGATACCTGAAAGAACAATAAAATACTTAGTGGAAAATGGTTTTTCTGCCATGAAAATATCGCAAATGCTTGGTGTGAGCTTGCGAACAATACGACGTAGAATGAATGAGTATCAAATTTTCATTAGTGACTCCTACACTACAGTATGTGACGAAGAACTTGATCGTACAATATCAGGCATTTTGCGAGAATTTCCTAATACAGGTTATAGAAGAATGGATGGTTTTTTACGGAGTCGCCAAATAAGAGTCACACATCAAAGAATTCGAGAAAGCGTCAAAAGAGTCGATCCACATGGAGTTATACTTCGTATGCTGCAGATGAATATTGTCCAAAGACGAAAATACTCTGTCTTTTCTCCAAACTCCCTCTGGCACATTGACGGGAATCACAAATTAATAAGGTATTAAAATATATTTTGGTTTTGGTTTTAACACTAATCTTATTTAAAGATAACCATGTTTATGCTGCTGTTTTAATAAAAACCTGTTTAACTGACTAAACTATTGTTGTGAGCTATTGAATAGAATAAAACTATATAATTACATGACTAAAGTATGAATGGAGAACTGTTATCAAAATGTTATCTTTTTCTTTGTTTAAGGTGGAGATTAGTGATTCATGGTGGAATAGACGGATACAGTAGAATGGCTGTTTTTCTGAAGTGTTCTTCGAATAATCGCGCCGTCACGGTTTTGACGTTGTTTGAAGAAGCTGTTGCAAATTACGGTTTGCCGTCTAGGGTTCGATCGGACCGTGGTGGTGAAAATATAGACGTAGCAAATTATATGCTAACCCATCCTTTACGTGGACCAAACAGAGGCAGTATTATTACAGGAAGAAGTGTGCACAATCAAAGAATAGAACGACTTTGGAGGGATGTATTTAGTGGCTGCATTCATACGTATCATTCACTTTTTACAACAATGGAGACTCAAGGTGTACTAGATGTAAACAATGAAATACATATTTACTGTTTGCATCTTGTTTACATACCACGTATAAACAACCACTTACTAATATGGATGAACGGATGGAATTTTCATCCTCTTCGTACAGAACGGAATATGAGTCCGAGGCAATTATGGATATGGGGACTCAATAGAGCTAGAGGAAGCGAAGTTGATATTTCAAATGAAATTTGGGGGCAGGTATGTGTACCGATTGGTTTATATTAAAATAAATATTTTTTTTAAGAAAATTTACTATATTAAATCAAGAATGTTCTTCGAACTTTTATACTATTACTTTTTTGATTGTTTACAATATTCTATTATTGTTCTTAATTTAGTATACAAAATCTAGGTTTTACGGATTTTTTAATTTGGAGCTAAAACGAACTTTTAGTTTTCAGGGACTGTATCTTAAAAATTGTACTAGTAACTTTCGAAACTTTAAAAGTACAATATCAAGTGATTTTGACCAAATTTCAGCATAATCTTAGGGATAAATATTCGGAAATTTTCTTATTTCTAAAATTCTTTTTGAATCACCACAAGTGAGCAAAAACGTTTTAACAATTGAATAAAGCACCGTACTATTGGCTCGGTCAATTAGCGATATAGACTTTTAGGATCTCGGGAATCCTAGAATAACGTGACAAAGTTCAATCCACGTGGTTTTACAGACTGATATCCAGTCTCCATCAAACAAATTGGTTTATTTCAATTAAAGGCAGTATACCTCCAAAACTAAGTGTATAACTTTACTCTAAATTTCCAAAGAATTAGTAAGAATTAATAAGAGAGATTGTAGTTACCTTCTGGTCATAACTAAATTATAGTTATAACTAATAACTAACTATATACTAACTATAGTTACAAGTTAGTACTAACTACTAGTACTATTACTACTAGCTATATAATACTAGCTATTTTTTTGCCAAATTATTCATTGTGAATTCTATGATTTGACTATAACAGTAAGGTGATGTTCCATTTTTCACTTGAAGTTTTAGCAAATAGATATCATGGAAATTTTTACAATACAATTCTAGAAAGTAGATTACATCTTCGGTGTTCTTTTTCCAGGACTTTGAATCATATGGTATAGATTGGGAAGGTCCTGTTACTTCAAATGTCGATTCAAACAGCGTCGCAGTTCCAGAGACAAGATTAACACTTACTCAAAATGAGCTAAACTACTTTTCTTCACAAATCAATCCTCTGGCGGATAGTGACATGTGCGGTGTGGACATATACTTACAAGCACTAAATATAATAAATTCAGTTTTATAAGATATTCGATCGTATTGCGTCTGAAAGTGCTAGTTTTAGGCAGCGTAAAAGTCAAGTTTAGAATTCTTGCAATAAGTCTTGATTTCACCAAAAAGTTTCATTAAAAATTGGTAATTATTTTTTCGAAGTAAATGCAACCTCTGATCAATAGGAACTATCGCTATGCATAACAAAAAAGATTGGCTCTTTAAAATGAAGGTTTGCAACTTACTGCGGCTATTTCTTTGTGTACTTTCTTGCTTTGTTAGATTTAACCCCGTTCTTAAAAGAATGTATAGTTTTGTTTTGTTTCAAAAAAAGAAAAGAGTAATTTATACTAACGCAGTTTTACTTGCTTTACACTATATTACAAGTAAAAACGTTTTTTGAGTATGAAGAGTACCCCGAAAGTATTTTTTTATTGTAATTGTTTATCATAATGTAGACTTGACTTATTATTAAAATGAATATGTCGTTTCGGTAATGGCCAATGGCAAACAATTTTATATTTTGCGTTTTTATTATTTCGATACTGCACAGTACCTTTTTAACTAAGCAATATATTCTTCGGAAAAAACAAACATTTATTTTCAAGTTTATTAGCCTCCAACCTTGTTGTCCCATGAATAACTTTTCAAATTATTCTTAATACTGAGAGTTCTTCTCTTGCGAAAATTTACTCTGAGAACATGCAAATAGAATGGAATATTCCTCGGTATAACAAACTTTCGTGGATTTCCCAAATTTTGAAAATATAGTTGTGAACATAAATATATTATATCCAGCATAGGAGCATGTTTAAAGGTAAGTTTACACTTACTTATGTATAAATCATTATACCTCATTCACGGTTGGAACGTAAGTGAACAATAATGCTTAAAATCTTTGTACGCTTCGGCGAGATTCGGAATACCAGACCCATGACTCGGAACCCAGTGCCCAAGAACCGGGACCCTAAACACAAATACCAAATACAGAAAAAAGCGGAAGGGCTAGCTTCCTAGCCAGAAATTCGGAGTAAACTCAGTGGTGGTAGACTAATATTTAATTTTAAAAGATCATTGATAATTTATACATAAATAGGTGTTAACCCATCTTAAGGAGAACACTAAATGTTAGTCATTAAATGTTTCACTCATTAAAAACTCTTGCGAGTAGGATTTTTTTCTCAATTTAAGACCTTTAGAGCTAATCTTATGAGTATTATTATTTTAATAACGAGTCACTTGCTAAACACACTATAGATATGGAAAAATTGAAAAAAAAAACAGTTAAAATAAGTCATAAAATATCATTGAAAATGTTAAGTTTGGCAAAATTTTGACCTTTTGTCTCCGTTTCCAGGATACCAAAAATTTTCAACAAATATCGGGCTTCGTCACTTTTATTCATTTATGACACTCTAACTTCATGCAAAAAATCAGAAAAACGAACAAGTAGATCCTGAGATCTGAGAGTTGCGAACGGACGGATAAACGGACAGTATGTGAATTTATAGGACCCCTTCGACAAAGCTGGGGCTCCAACAAATGCTACTCTGAAAGAAGGATGATCACAGTAAGTGAAGACGAAAGAAATATTGGCAATAAGCAAGAAAAAACAAATAGTAAAAACGTAAACTATATTATCTTTATAAAAAATAGAATATAGCACTAACAATAGCACTAACAATGTGCATTGTATAAAAAATCTATCAAAATTTACAAATTTATAATGCATCGAATCAGTAAATTTATCAATGAAAAACTGACAATGCATGTTACTAAACTAAAAATTTGCTAATAAACAAAACAAATACAACATGTGATATCTTGATACAATAACGTTTGAACTTTAAACATGTGTCCACTGAGAAGTAAGCAACTCTCTCTAGTCTAGCTAAGTAATGTGATCGCATAAAGAAATTAAAATAACTTCATTTGTATACTGCCACTAGATTTATACACTATACGGGAACTAAAGGCGAGAAAACAACTTTATCTTAAAAGAAGCTCCTTTGTAAAACTAGAACACGAAAATTTTAACAAAACTGAGGAAAAAGTTTTCATGTTTTATTTTTGCATATATATTGGTTCGTCTTTGCATAACTTAATAACTCTCTAACATTTTTCACTTTTAAATAATGGCTTTGGAAGATTAAAAGTTAAAGTTTCTATAATTTTCTCATTTGTGATTGAGTAAAAGCAAGTAAAAGTTTTGTTTTACTAAATTTAATAAGTAAAAAACTTTAGCTTAAAATAAAGATATCTGTCTGAGTTTCTTAAAGTTTCTTAAAGTTACAGGTGCAAATATTTATATGTTGGGATGTGCCTTCTAATCTTCAAATAAACTTAAGTTACTTTTCGTTGTTGTATCACTTTTGCGACATCACAAATGTAAAAAGGTGAACTTTTGCCTTAGTTCCCCTTTTAATATCATTATTATTATAATTATTATTCCATTTTTTGAACTTAAGCCTATAATATATATTTATATTATATTATATTAAGATATAATATTAGCCATGTAACAAAATCTTGTTTTAAAAAATGTAATGTGTGGAATAAACCAATAGATATACTAAAACATGATAAAAATTAACTTATCATAACAAAATATTATAAGTTGGATAAAAATTAACTTATCATAAACAAAATATTATAAGTTGGATAAAAATTAACTTATCATAACAAAATATTATAAGTTGGATAAAAATTAACTTATCATAACAAAATATTATAAGTTGGATAAAAATGAGTTTCTTAAGTTTGCCTTACGTAAATCCGTATACCGAAAAATCACATTTTTATCGCATCACGAAATATAATACAAACAACCAGATATCACATACGTCCATACCCAAAATATTGACAAGATAACGTGCCATTTAAAGTTTTAAGGAATTCGTCTTCATTTTTATGATCTACTGGGATGTATATGGTATTTATGCACGAGTCTGCATCAAATATTAATCGACCATCTGATAAAAACTTTATAGTAATACCCTCGACAGGAATTGAAGGGTTTCCGCACGCGAATTGCACCAAAGTTTTAGTTGATACCGTGTCATCCGAGCCTAAGAAAAAAATGTGTTTTAGAAACAATTTAATATTGTACAAGTTTTATTACTGATTATTACTAATACAGCGGGCACTATATACCTAATAACCATTGCTAACTTAGCGGGCTGAAATAGTATTTAAAGCCCGCAAAATGAGTATTACTGATATTTACAGCCAGCAGAACAATACAACGAGTTTTATTTTTAATTGTTTAAACATCGTTCATCTAGAATTCATTTCAAATAAAGCTCTTTCATTCGAATAAAAAGCAACAGCAAACAAAGAAGCGCTACAGTCTTAAAGTTAAAAACTTAAAGTTAAGTGTGAAAATATATATGCTCGCTTGGATTTTGATTTCCGCCCTTTAGTGTCATTTGTGCCTCTTCTATGCATCGGGCATAACGGACATCATTGGGCGGAAAATCAAAATCCGCAGGCCTCAAATAAAAATAACGCCCTCAAAATATATATTATTCTTAACCTTTTTTTTTTTAGCACTAAATTCACCTAACAAAAGAGAATGGTTTTTAGTTGCAACCACCTACACTATTGGAAAGCTCTTGAAAAACTACCTTAAGGGAATGCAAAATCGCCAAATTAACTAAACGTAAATAGAAATAAGGTCATATCGCGAAAATAAATTTCATACAATTTTCACTATTCCCTCAAATTTCATCAATTATGCAAATAAATACTGTAGTTTCTACACAATTAAGGGACATTCATCGCTTTAAACGCAAAAAGAAATTCCACTAGATTAGCTTGAAGACATAGAATCTAAAATTTCTTAAAATCATAAAAGACATTTAAGTGAGTTTTTTTTCTTTCTATATAATTTCAGCTCAAAACACCATATTTACTCAATGCCTGGTATTTAGTGACTAGTACCTTATATTTTTCTAAAATCAATGCCAAAATTTATGAAATTTATACAATCAAAAATTTATACAATCCGGGGTTAAAGTGACATTTCCGTAAAACGTAAAAAAGCTTACAACTTTGGAACGAAATAAGATTGACCTGAAATAAAAAAAATATTTAGTCTTATTTGATGGATGTTTCATACGAGGCAAAAAAAAATAAGTCGTTAAAAACCTTTAATACATACCCTCAACTGGTAGATTTCTAATCCATGCCAAAAACCAATCAAGAGCCATTTTCTCTTTCTGACCATTTGATATAGGCTGGTTAATATTCTCAAGAATATCTTCGTTTGTTACAAAAAAAAAATTCGGGAACACATGATTCCAGTTGTCATGATTTCTCTTTAAAAATGAAACAAGTCCAATTGTATCCATTCCATCTCTTATTTGCTTAATTTCCTTTTCCCTTTTGAAGATAACTTCGTGCAGTAAAATCGTTTGCAGCGCTTGCTCCCGGTTGGCTAAATTCAAGACCACCCCCGAAAAACCAGAATGGTATAGCATCTGCAGTAGCTCGTCGTTTATTAACTGATAAACATCTTCATTGGTCTTTGCATCGACAAGCTGTAAATAAAAATTTATTTATTTTAAATTCAGAATTTTGAAAATTAGGTTACAACAGGTTAGGTTGTTTAACCCTATTTCACATGGGCTTTTTTGAGGTTGTTTTGCATGCAATTTCTGAAATAATGCTTTGAATTTGAAACTTTGCCATACGTATTGTAGAATATCATCCAAAGATCATATTTACAAATATTTTTTTTTGCTGAAGTCATGAATTTTTTGATGACGTCATCATAAATATTTTTTTAGGAAAATTACCCAAATTTACCTGCTATTTTTAAATTGAAATAGATCAATAGCTATACAATATTTTTAGGTTCTGTTTTTTGAAATTTAAAAATAGCACTTAGAAAATAGCACTGTGAATTGTTTTTCGGATTTATATACCGACATCCTTAATGACGTCATAATATGGTATTTTTATTTTTGATCACAACTGGCAGAAAATTTTCAAAAGGATGTCAAATAGGTACATACTAAAAGTTGTAAAAGGATAAAGATATGCAACCTTTTTTAAAAAAGTTATTTTAGAAAAACCAGAGGGGGGATCAAATTGGTCCCCCCCCCCCCATGTGAAATAGCGTTTAAGAAAAAAACAGTCTTTTTTTACTAGTTCGCTAAAGTGCACTGGTATTAGGATCAGCTCTCATCTTGTTTGGAAACCAGAAGTTGGAAAATCACAACTTGATTGGTTCTAATTGATATAGCGGAAAATATTAGATGAATTTTCATTGGTTTTAAAAAAAATTGATATCTATTGTTATCTTTATAAACAACAAAATTTAAAACTTTTTATACAAGCAAAACTTCATTAATTTTTCCTGCCAAAACAATATTTTTCAAAAATCATTCAAAAGGTGTTTGAAGCTTGTTCATATTTAAATAATGCCAGAAAGGTGAGTTAGTTCTATCATTCGATATCTTCTTTTCTTCTCGAAACCAACAAAACCTTTTATAAGATAGATCATTAATGCGAACTAGTTCAAGCACTTATGCTTCTTGCTTTCTTAAATTCATGACAAATTGCAATCAACCGATTTCTTTTATAATAAATATAATATTTTTCACACTTTATTTTGTCTATGTAAAACTTAAAAGAAAAACCTTAAATAATATTTTAAAAAATTCTTGAAATATTAAGGTATAAAGCATTGTTTAAGGTATTTTTTGTAGCTTTTACCATATAAAACTTACATTTAGGGCTTTTTCAGCTAAATTTTTTTTTTGACAACTATACTTTCAATGTTCAGAAGTAATAACAGCCCAGTATTTTTTATGGATTATGATTCTTTTCCTCTTTGTTATTAAAAGTCATTTAAAGAAGGGGAACCTGGAACTACTAGTTATAATATACTTTAGTCTACCACATGTATCTTAAAAATGGCTGAGCTGGAACTAATTGTATTGCTAAATAGATAGGGGTTTATGAATAAACAAACTATGAATATACTCTCATAATATCTAATTTTCTGAAGGGTTTATGCTGATCAATTTTCCTAAATATCAGCCTTATTTTTAGGATTCTCTTTCCCTGTATCAAATCAAATCAGTATATATCCCTTCTAAGTCAAACTTAGTGTTTAAAGTTCTCCTAAGTTTTAACCTTTTTGGACTGCGCTAATTTTTTATTTGCAAAACAATACTAACAATAAACACATATAAATAAATTATCAAATTTTTAGTAACGTTCATACCTGCTTTAATAAACACTGCATTTCAAAATCAGGAACTTCGTCTATTTGAATTGACGTATCGATACCTTCTGTAATCAAATAATGGATGAGAGCTGGACTTAAACAACAAATGGTACTCCACCGTGAATCGAAATGAAAGAAAACATTTTTCCAATATAGTAAAAGCAATTTGAAAACACCAAATCCATATCGTGAACTGGAACTTTATAAGAGGGCTTTCCCTCAAATAAAGGCATTTCCAACCCAGATGAAATAGCGCTAGCTAGTAATGCAAGGTACTCTCTTGCCAACCCACTTGCATCAATACCTGCTTCTTCTTTAAAAGACACATTTGGTGGACAGGTTATATCAAAATTGTCCTGCTTTAGTTGAGTGAAAGTATACTTAAGGACCTCTGAGCGATAACATGTAATATACTGGCTGCACCCATACTGCCGTTTTGAAAAACAAAATGATTCAAATCTTTCATCTGGATTTTTCTCCTCATCACTACGATTGGGTCGTTCTGGTAGTTGCCTACTCGATGTAGAAGCTAATGTAGAACTTGATGTAGATCGGGATGTAAAACTTGATGCTGTGGATGATGTAGAAGCTGATGTAGAGCTTGATGTAGATCGGGATGTAAAACTTGATGCTGTGGATGATGTAGAAGCTAATGTAGAGCTTGATGCTGATGATGATGTATACAGGAAGTCAGCAACTGGCAAGCTATCAGAATCCCAATATTCATTGTCAAATTTAGGAGGTTCTAAACGATCAATGGTATAAAACTTTATTGTAAGAACCCTAAACAACAACAGTGTCCCATCCCCCTCTAGATTTCTTCTAGAAGGGGGAGGGGGAACGAAGATCACAGTTTGGGGAAATAAGAAAAAATTGCTTGTAGGGAGATAAATAACTTTTTCTCTAGTTCATCAAGCTCATTTTTTTAAAAAATGAGTTTCTTAATAAATCTTGTAACAAATGGAGAATGGGAAGTAAATAAAGATACTAAACAAGGGATCAATTAGATTTTTACAAAGATTTAAGAAGCAAAAGACAACGATGTCGAGAAAAATGAAAATGCCGAATATTATTGGACACAAAATCATAGAATGAATTGAGAAGAAATAACGATTTTAGATCGCGAAAAGTATGTTGTTGCTAGAAAGATCAAAGAAACAATTCATTCATTAGAGGATAAAAGCCATATAAATAGTATATCAGTTTTCTCTCCCGGACATATGGCTTCTGAATTTAGAACAACGGGAATCATGGTAAATGTCCGCTACTTGATATCAGAATTTCAACATAATTTCAAATGTAAATAAGACTAAACACAGGATGAATTACCAGTGGAATCATGGTATGTAGAATATTTGTAAAAAAGAGGAAAAAATAATGACAATATCTTGAGACTTACTAAATTTGACCTTTTGACCTTGTTACCATAGAAACGAATTTTTCTTCATAAAATCTGACTTCATCACTTTTCTTGATTCATGACCCTTTTCCTTCATGCAAAGAATCAAAAAAATTGGATGAGCAGTTCAAGAGATAGCTGGGTTATGTTGAAATTTTTGACCTTTTGACCAGTTACGCGCAAACAAGGATTTTCGAAAAAATGACACCTATGCCACTTTATACCTTATCTCTAACTTTGTGCAAAATGTCAGAAAAAAGTAATGATCAGATTTTGAGGTGTTTTGAAAAATGTGACTTTTTGACCCCGTTTCAAGGACAACAATGATTTTCAACAAATACCAGGCTCTGTCACCTTTATTCATTTATGATTCTCAAAAAATTAGAAAAAGTTAATGAGCGGATCCTGAGATCTGAGTGTTGCAGAGGAACAGACAGAAGAACGGATGGACGGACAAGAGTAATTTTATAGGACCCCTTCAGCAACGATGGGGGTCCAATAAAAAGACTAACCTGGAACAATGTTATTTTCTGAATTAGACCTAAAATGCAAATAAACGAAAGAAAATTCATCGTTGGACCTGGACACTGAGAAACTATGAAACCTTCAATCTAACTATTATGTAGAAAATGAGCACAACCGATGCAATGTAAATATCAGATAATAGACATCCTTTTAATCAAATCTTTAATAATTATTAGTATTTCTTTAATTCACAATACTAGTTCTTATGGTCAAAAAATTTATGAGATATCTTTAAAAAAAATTGATTAACGCTAGATTAACGCTATTATTCACATAAATTTTGACTAAAAAAATATCCAAACTTCCTTACTTTCTAATATCTAACTTACTTATTGGAGTAGCAGATTGATAGGGCTAACTTTACTTTTGCAACTTTATAAAAGGAAAACTATAGAAGAAAAAAAGAAGAAAAACTGGTCCTTATTCTATGGGTGCACTTATTTTTCAGAGTTTGATTTTTATTTTCAGGTTAAAACTCAGCCCTTTCTCTAAAACATTAAAAAAAACTTGGATATATCTAATTTTTTGTAAAGAAATGAATTGAAATTTTCCCATAGAAATAGGCATATTTGAGATAGCAAAAGCAATGCATATGGTATGACCATATTTGGCAATGTTTTAAACTTGAAAAGATCCTCGAACTAGTAAACATAGCCTTTCTAAAATTGAAAATTAAATTTACAGTATCAAAGTTAATGCTATCTAAAGCCTGGCAAATTTTGGAATAGGAATCGAAATACTAAGATGAACTTAAAAAAAAATAGGATAGGATTTCTTACATAATTTCTTAAAAATCTAAAATATGAATTTGCACCTATATTCAAGATAAAGGAGTATAATTATCTTCAGTAGACTTTGAATTCATTATGTTTGCATGTCCCCAAAGCTTATTTTAAAAACTAAAAGGAATCTTTTCCACATATAAACTATATTTACAAGTTTATCCTTATCATATAGCCAGAGCCATATCCAAAGCCATTTTGAAGCCTGTATACCGGTTTGGAAGCCCAAATTATTAAGCCTAAACTCAAGAAAAACATAATTTTACCTTCAATTTTTGATTAAAAATCAGAGATTTTAGTAATACAATTCTTCATATTTTTGCTAAACAAATGCAAGTAGTTGCGAGTAGCTGCTATATCTTGGTGTTTAAGTATTTATTTGTAAACAAGACCTACTTGTGAATAATTTCAGGTGTCCCCAAAAAATCCCTGTATATGGCACTGATAGCATTACTATATAAGAATATAGCATTTCTATTTAAGATTGGTTTTGAATCACTAACATGATTTTATATAAGATATAATTTAGAACTTACTGTTCATTCCCACAAGTCTTAACATGTTCTGAAATGTCGCTGTATATGAAAGCAACATTGCATTTAAGGCAGTTAAGTTTCATGCAGTCTTCAGGTTTCTAAAAAAGTAAATAATTATTATGGATTGTTCAAGCTCTGATACTATGTCTGATACAGTGTATGTTTTGCATAATTTTGTCTCACCTACCCAAAACAAGATTTGCATTAGGGTGCGAATAATGTCAAACCTCATGCAAAAGACAAGAAAAACCTGCCCAACTATTTTCAAAGTTATTTAGTAACGATGTCACAAATATTAATTTGTTTTTGAAACTTATCTCTTGGTATAAGTGACATGAAATGAAAAAGTAAGGTAAAAAAAATAAAAAAATTATTAAGAAATAAATTAAACAAGAAAGATTGACTACTGGACTACTGGTAATAATTTGAAAATTAACTAAACAATCCTAAGAAAGCAGCATGAGGAAAGATACATGGCAAAATATATATTTTTAAACCAAAATATGCCTTGCTCGCACAAAACAAGAATTTTCAGAAAATGTAGGAATGGTGTAATTTTTTACCTCTTATTATGTTCTAGCTTCAGAACACAGCTTTTATGCTATTTATAGGGACCGCAATGGAAATTTGGCCTTTTGGCTTGTTTCATGTCATCCCTGCTAACCACCCTTTTCTCATTTGTGAAAAACATTTCCCGTTAAAAGAAACAGAAGTGCGTGAAAAAACACTTAAAAGCCCATGGATAACATCTGGAATAAAAAAATCCTCTAAACAAAAACAGAAACTCTACATTAAGTACTTAAAAAATCGAAGCGATTTCAATTTAACCAATTATAAGAATTACAAAAACCTATTTGAAAAAATTAAAAAACA
>JAYJMI010707390.1:2301-13870 GCA_036873855.1 Sarsia tubulosa
TCTTCAGAGTGTTACATATAAAATTTAAATTCTGATGTTTATTAAGTTTTATCTTGATTGTTGAGAGTAATTATTATTAATAAACCATCATCCATATAACGTTTAAATAAATTAATAATACAATCACTTTCAACTTGATTGAAATATGTAGGCAAATCTTCAGTAAATAACTTTGTTTCTTCATGATAACCAATCGTAAGGCATGCATACAGTGGTGCACTTTTAGTCCCCATAGCTGTACCAGAGATTTGTTAAAACATTTTTATATCAAAATTAAAATAATTATTACGTAAGACGAATTCGAGAGCTTCTAAAATAAATTCATCTGAAAAACGATTTGGAATTAAATTACGTATTTTGTTTATCCAATATTTAATTGCGTCTCAGCCGGTTTCGGTTGGGATACAAGTGTACAACAATAACAATATCACAAGAATATAACGTACATGGATAGTCAACTTTGCTCACTTTATTTGTAGTGGTATCAAATTAAACTTTTTAGACAATTACCCATCTATTGCCTACATTTTACTAAAATTTTAGGGGCATACCATTTGGAATTCTTAAATTAGTAGCCATCGTTCGAAACTTCGTACCAAGTTATGCAAAGAATCAATGTAAATTCGATTTTTTTCGAAATTTGACCAAGTTTAGAACAAATTTATACCAGAAATATTTATTTCTATAAAAAAACCGGCAAATATGTTAATATACAAGCTATTAGCTTTAGAAAATTGCAAAAATAACTTAAAAAATGCTTAAACAAGTCAATAGATTCAAATTTGAATAATAGTCGGTTTTTTATGAAAATTTAACAAAAATTCGAACTTTTTGCTGATGTCAGCAAAAAAATAATGACGTCAGTAAATAAAAGTTTAAAAGTTTTTAAAAAGAAAAATTTTAATAACTTTTTTGAAACAATTATATTGACTTAATTTTTACTAAAATATTGTGGGAATATATTGAAGTTTTCAAAAATGAAGGCACTGTTTGAAACCATCTACCAATTGACGAAAAAAAATAATATAAATTTCCAGAAAAAATTCCGCAATATTTCCAAAAAGCATGGATTCCAATTTGAGTAATAACTTGTTTTTCAGGAATTTGAAGTTTTTGCCAGCTTCAGCAAAAAAATATGATATTGGCGAAAAAGGTTGCTGCTAAAAATTCCTGTGCATTTAAGTATTAGGTGTATCGAGTTTTATAATATAACATGTTTCTTAAAATAAAATTAGGAGTAGGGGCCTTTGAACCAAAGGAGAACGGAATAGAGTTAAAAGAAAATTAGTTTAGTGTTTACTTTTACATTTTTCCTTCTAATGATTGAAATTGTATTACCACAAACTGATTATGCGTGCATTATGTAGCGACTACATCAATCAAAACATTTTTAATGACATACTTCCAATTTCTATTGAAACATTTATATTTCTTGTTTCTAGAACGATATAATGCCGCTTTATATAAATTAACTAATTCATCGGAGATATATCCAAGTTCGCCGGAGTATATAGAAGTTCATGCTAATTATCGTCCTGCACTTTCAGATTATGCTAATAAATTTGACAAATCATACGACCACGCAAAAAACACTTTCTTTCATACAAATATCTCTGAACCTTGGTTTAGTATTGATCTTGGTAACATAAAACGTGTTTACGAAGTTTATTTTAGTAGCTTTGATACTTATATGAGGGTTGAGTTATATGAAGCTGAATACTATACTCCATGTGGACCAGTTTTGTATGATCCAAAGTATCTTTCAACTCATGGGTTTAAAAGTGATTGTTATGGTAACAGGGGTAAAATAGTTAAAGTATCTCGTAGCGATAGCACAAATCAACTAGGGATCGTCAAAATACATGTTGTGAGCCTAAAACTCGGTTACACAAGTAAGTTTTTCGTTTCATTTCGTTTTATTGAAATCAATTTTGAAGTTATTTTTACTTTTAATAAATATAAATTTCTCCGAAACTGCTTTTATCAGACAACCGGAAAAAATGTATATTGCACTAGCTTTATAATTGTTAGGCTATTAAAATTTCTATAATTAAATTTCTAAATGGTATTCAATTCCAAAATTATAGTCTGGTGGTAAGGATTTGAATGGTAAATCAGATTCTTTCACAACTAGACATCAGCAACATTAGTGATTTACAATCCTTTTCATTTAATTTCTATAGGATACCTATAAATAAAATTATGATAAAAAAACGTTTCATGATTTGTTTTAGGTTCAATTGAAATATCTGAATCTTCTAAAATGATAGAAATGTCACACCCTTTTAGTACAGATTTTGAGCTATCGTCAATAAATGGATTTAGCAACTTCAACGATGATTCCTTTTTTAATCTGTTGAATGAAAATACAATGAATTATGAAGTATTTGATGACGCTCCAATGGCTTGGTTCAAAATGGAGTTTAACCAGACCATGTTTATTACTGGGTACAGGATGTTTTGTCAAAATGCAACTTTTGGTTTTGATACATATCTTTCTTATGCTTTTGACAAAAACCGAAAACTTATTATTTACAAAGAAGCTGACGAGAAAAAGGTTTGACATTTTTTTTTTTTCATTTCCTGTTACTTTTTAAAGAAAGTCTACAATATACTGACACACTTTTATTTTTTTTGTTTATTTTATTTTTAAAGACACTTTTATCGTCAGTATCCTTGCTTTAAAAAGATAAATACTGTATTAACTTAAATGTGCTTTATTAACATACTGCATATTTAGCTAAAGACTAACTAAACACACGATTGGCTACAGACAACCCATCATTAGGATAAGTTGGTGTGTGAAATAATTTTATGCAAAACTGTTATATTTCAAATTTTAAAACACTTTTTAAAGGTGTATTTTCTCCTCTCGTGAAAGTATTTGACATATTTTTTAAAGAAGTGCAACTTATATCTTGTACTTCCCTTGAAACGTTTTTAATGATGGTAAATGGTACACATTTATGGTACGAGCTAATACATAATGCACCAGAATATAGCACTAAAAAGGTAATATTACAGAGTCTGTGATAAGTACTATCGAACCTTATTTTCTCCAGCTTAAATATGATTAAACTCTTTGCAAATACAGAAATATCAAAATCAGATTAAGCAGAATACTCGGTAGCGCAGTCGGTAGAGCGTTAGCACGGTAAACCAGTGGTCGTGGGTTCAAATCCCACCTGATCCATCATGTTTGCATATCAATCAAGGTTCGTGCGTAAATATAATTACTCACAATTCATAAATAGCACGTTGGTTCTAGTTGTAATCAGAATACTTATGTTATTTAGTTTTTGTTTTAGTTATTCAGAACTGCGTAATTTAGAGTAGGTACCAAGTAACAGACCATAATTCATATGAGAATTTCCTGATAGAACCTATGCCTTAGAGGTTCGGTGTAATTCATCTATAAGTTCAAAAGTAAAATGAAGTAAAAAAACTATTGAAACTTATGTCGATAATGAAAAAAAGTCGAAAAGCATTTCAACATATGTAAAAATACATTTCAACTAAACACAAATTGGTTTACACATGGTGTTTATAAGAAGGGGCTGCACGTTAATGAACTATCATCTATACTAAGCGTCGTGCAAATTGCCATAAATTTACATACTTTAATACCTTAAAACTATGTGATGATAGTCTTAAATTAGCTTTTTAATAACATGATACTGGTTTACAAACTAAGATTTTTCTACCGTAGTAAAACTGGCGTAAAAATGTTTATAAAGCAAAACACTCTTTACTTTCATAAAAATAATTATTCGCATAAATTTGAAAAATAATTGCCCTTCATTTAGCCAATACAATATTTTTTTTTGTTTTGAACAATGACAGGTTGAAAGAAAATATTGTATAAAAAATGTCTACAAAGTAAGTCTTACCAATTAAAATATCATTTACCTTATATATACCGGGGTGGGCGGATTCCCTCAAAAAATATTTGACGACTACTGCTTTTCTACTTATTAGGCATATTGTGTGAAACGTTCAGACCTATTGACCTACCAGTAAAACATATTTTTTGAAGCATGGTGTTAAATTTTGCATATTTTCAACGGAAATTTATAATTTTTTTGATAAACCATTTAATCTTTACGCGTGTTTGCAAAATTACGAATTTTTAGTTCATGTTTATTTGGTTACTATAACTTTAAAATAATATCAAAAATCACCATTTTTCAAAATTGTGCATTTTTGTGCCATTTAGTGACGTCATGTCAAAAGTTAAACATAGCAGTGAATATTTAATGTCAAAATCTTTATCCAGTTAAAGAAAATAATAATTTTTCTATAGCACTTTTTTTTTGAAAATGTCGGAAAAAAAATCTAAGAACCAAGGACACAAATCAAGATGTCATCAAAACATCAGCAAAAAATATTATGAGTAGTAGTACTATTAGTATGCCAAGTTTCATGGCTATAGCATTATAGATTCTGAATCTGGAATCCGCCACATCCGGTAAAATTAGGGTCTATAAAGCCCTGTATAAAAATGGTTAACGCCATTTACGCTTAAGTTTCTATTGAACTCCGTATTCTGATAAGTTTGGAAAAAAGGAAAAGGAATTTAAATTTAATATTCTTTAACCCTTTAACCCTGATTATTGTAATTATAAGTATTTGGTTTACTTTTATTGAAATACTTTTTCTTTATAGATATTTTCCTTTAACGAATGTGGAATAATACAGAAACACATTTTGAAGAATCCATTTTTGGCAGGAATTGTTACAATAAACTTCCTTTTCGACAAACCCAACACAAATGTCAAGTTCTCGTTCATTGGATATAAAGCTTTTGATTTCTCCGAAGGTACTACATTTAGTTTTGAATTTTGAATGTTTTATTCTGTGTAGTTTTAGTTTTGTCATATTTTTATATTTGCTTTTACACGTATAAAGTTATTGTTATTGTCAAAACGTTTTCGCTGACGTTTTATCAGCTTCTTCAGTGACTCAATAATCCGTTATGTTTTGCTTGGGAAAAAATAAATTTTATAATAATTTTGAATGTCATTTTTTGGTATTAAACGAAGGTAAGAATAAGTGCATTGATGTTGTTGTAGAAATAAACAAATCGATATTCAAGCAGCAAATTGGTCCACATTTATATCATAAGTGTGTAACTGTGAGCCCCCAAAAAAAGCGAATCCAAACTTTAAAGTTTTTTAACTTTTAGTTAAAGCAACTTATTCGGAAAAAGATTTCACCATTAGAAAGAAAATTTTATTTTGTTGGCTTTCCGAAAGTGTATAATTTGCTGTTGGTTTGTAACTAGTTTGTAATGAGGCATTTTGTTCTCTCGCTATATCGTTAAATTTTCAAACTTCGCTTTTCTTTGTGACGCACTGTGTAATCATTATTTTGACATGTAGGAGAAAAACTATCATCACTTTCTAGGGTTTGGTTACGTACATTCAACATATCATAGTGTCACCAATGATACCTTTATTGATTTACCTTTCAACAAATCGATGGTGTCTGCTATAAGGTTTGATAGAATGGATGATTTTGAATCGTTTTCATTATCATATTACAATGGCGATGAACTTATGATTTACAAAGATAACCTGTTAGAAGACAGCCATGTGGTATGTGGGTATCCAATTTAGAATACTGCTACTGTTTGCAAATACATCTTTTATCTTGTTATGTAGAAACTTAATAGCAAAGTAACTGTTACTTGAGGCTGTTTACTTATTTGGATTACTGTTATTTGCATCCCGTTGATTTATGAAAAAAATGTCTATTATGGGGAAAGTAATTTATTACTACAAATGAAATAAGAATATAGCAACTGCACATTAATTCATTATATAATTCTTTAACGCTGCTTAGTTTGATGTTATTATCACGATATTATTTATTTTGAGTACGTTATTGTTATTTGAGGCCCGTGGATTTTGACTTTCAAAATCAAAAAAACAAATCCAAGGGGGTCATATAACAATAACGAACTAAAAAAAATATTATTAATATTATTAATAATAAACCAGAAATCTGTTAAAAAAATTTGTCGCAGCAAAGCATTTATGAAAGAAAACATTTATTAGCCGAGTGTAGTGACTTGCATCTGTAATCTAGCAGCTTAGAGGCTGAAATGCGGAACTGAGTGAGTTCCTGCCCGGTCTGGTATCCTCAGAACTGCATTCTGTGTTGCAGTCTGCAGAATTAGTTCAAACTTAAACTGAACTTAGTGGTACCAATAGGAGCCTTAAATACTTCAGAAACCTAGTAGTTAGCACCGGCCTTTGTTTCTTCTGGGAATACGATCTTATACGCATCAAAGAGCCTTTCCAAGCCTTTCGAATTGCTTTCAAATGATTAGAAAAATAACTCATTGCATTGTTCAGCCGGCTGGAAATATAAAAAATGCACAATTTGTGGGCGTTAAATACTTTTCCAGCCCTCTGATTTAGCAATTATAGTAAATGCTAGTTAGTAACTATAATTAATAATAGTTTAATAATTTAATTTAATCAATTTAATAACTTAAAATAATAATAACTTTATGTGGCCAATACATTTTAAAAATACAGTAAGGTAGCCAATCAAAGCCAAGTTTATATTAAAATCGCAAATTACATTGTTAGACAAAGAATATTCCAAGTATATTTTTATTATACTCTTAGAATTTTATCCCCAATACACAATGGATCTACTTGCGACCATTTGTTACAACTTCTATGCAGATAAACAACATTGTATGGAGTGCTTCACCTGGTCAGACTGTTGTGATACATCTTAAAGGATGGAAAGGAGGATCAGGTTTGTCGTAGTGTTTTGAATGAAAGAAAGTTTTTTTTTGAATAAAACTGGATGATAATATACTGGAATGGTAATAATTGTTGCCAACTATTATTGATTTGACAATAGCTATACATAGTTAGTTATAATTCCTAAAAATTGAAGTAAACTCATCATATGTACTTATGCTTGTAATTTACAAATGTAAATATCCTGTTTATGGTCTTCTCAATAAAAAGTAGAATACAACAAAGAAACAAGGTGCTAGATATGTTATTCTGAAGTTTATCAATAACCCCACAATAGCACTTTGGGTTTCATACCCAATATGTACACTGTGTACTTGCGATTTTTTTTGTCAAGAAAAATGTCAAATGCCAGCAAATAGCAGAAGTTTTTTCTAGATGCTTATATTTGATAAATCGATTTAATCAAAAATAATAGGGGATTGAAAAGCACACACAAATTTTGTTATAATATGTAAATTTTATGGTCATAACATGGCAATACGGTATAAGAACTACGTTTGTTTATAGTGAGTTACCGTTGGGAAAACTCTGAAAATATAACAATGGATGGATTTAACAATCTTTTTGCATTTGAAAATTTCTATGGGGGTGGTAATTATATTTATGGCAATATGGAAAATCTTCGCAAAAATTATGCAGAACAACGTTTAAAAACAAACCATCTTGGACCAGATTGTTTAACAAGACCTCAATTTTGTGATGATGGGATTTCACTCAAGTTCAAGATAAAAGGTAATGTTCTTACTTCAGATTAAAAGTTTCGATATTTCATCTTAAATTTCTAATTAAAAGCCCATTCAGTTTAAAAACATGCAATAGTTTAAAAAAAGATTTTCTGTATTTTTCAGTAGTATTTGATGTGTTTTTTTAATCCTATTAGACCTTGACTATTTGCGGCTATGCAATTTTAAATAGCAAAAAAAATCTTAAAAAACAAAATATCTAAAGTATTTTTTACTTAGTTTACAACATCATACTTGCTTTGTTTAGCATATCAACTATTTTGTCCTATCTATCATAATTTTGCTTTAAAATCGGTTAAAGTCGGAACGAACTGTAACTCATAAAATAATTAACAATGCAAGTAATTAACAGTTGTAAAAAGGTTATAACTGGTACAAAAGTACTAAACGATGTTATGGTAAAACTGATGATATGCGTTATTAAACGGACCCTGACCCTGACCCTGACCTAGACCCTTAGAAAACCGTATCCTAATCTGCGGACCCTGAGAAAAACCGGGTCCTAATATTTTACAAAACCCGATAAATATTTTTTTTAATTTTTTTTTCAATTTTTTTTTTCCAACAACTATTTCAGTGTTTTTTAGGTTCTAGGTAGTTTTGTTCTCAAGAAAAGCTATGAGTTCTCAAACTCGTAAACCAGCACATATATCTTGCCTATGTAGAAATCCTACATCCCCTGTATAAATCGTATCCATCTCCTGTATAAACTCTGCTGGTTATTCACCCGACCACTTATTTCTGATATTGGCACATCTTCCTATCCTCTTGCAAAATAGCTCGCCAAACTATTAGGACCTTAGTCAGTCAGAGTACACTATTAGTAGCACAAATTATTTTATTGATAAATTTAACGTTGCATCACTCTTGGTACCACTTGACTATGCTATAGATATTGGAACATTTAAAACATTATTTACACGGGGAAAGCTACGTTCTACAACTGATCTAATAATATAGAGTTAAATCACTTAAAAAATGTCTTCTGTCAAATTAATAGTTACCCTTTAAACATTGTAGAAAACTTCCTTTCTGATAACTTTCGCCTTAGGATTACATAACGCACAAAAACTGATAAAACCCAAGTGAAACGATATTTTTAGCATAACAAGTTTAATGCTTTGATGAAAATTGTACTGCTACATATATAGGGGAAACAGCACGACGTCTTTAAGAAAGAGTCCTAGATCACGCTGATAAACTTTTCCATATAGCATTACATTGATACGGGACATGTTCCTCCCAGCTACGATAATTTTAGTATCATATGGTCTGACTATAAAGGGAACATCTAAAAAAAAAACACTTCCGAAGCTTTGTTTATAAAACAAATCAAAACTGAATTAAATATTCAAGGCAAAATTCACATAAAGTTCTATAATTAGTTTCATTTAACATTTATTTTATCAGTGTTATTTATGTTACTATAGTAACATAATTTGTCTATATCAGTTTTATGCTTTAATCAAGTTTTAACTGTTACGATATGTGCTGGCTGCAATATTGGACAGCCGGATATAAAGACTTTAGACAAAACTTATATCGATCTCATTTGTCTCATCCCAAATGAATACGCTTCTTGTATTTTTGTTCAATATTAATACGTTTTTAATATTCTTTTTATTTTATCAGAATTATATAATTTAATTATATAAATTATATATCAGAAGTAGTTAAACTTATGACTTGGACAAGAAAAAGAAACAACAGTAAAAAGGTCTGCCAAGAAACTTCCTCGTCAATGTTCAATGTGTTTAAAAGCAAGTCTAGTTTTGTAGCAGTTAATACTTCCCATATTTCTGCAAGAAATTATTTTTTACAATAACAATTTTGTTTAGCACTAAGATGATTAAACATTCTCATTACAGAGAATCAATCTTTAAAGGTACAATGCCACGTAAACCCGTTTTGGTAAACCCTACTTCAAAGTTATATTTCTAAAAAGATTACCTCTCTCAAAATCAGCCACTGGATCCCAGAATCAAAAAAGTTATAGGAATTTGAAATTTCAACTTTTCGGTAGTAAAACTACCCGGAAAAAGGTATCCATTATGAAATTTTAGCATTTGAATTTTCGTTCGCCAGAATATTTGTCAAAAAAATTAAACAAAAGTAAAAGTAAACGCAAAAGTAAACAAAGGAATGGTTTCTACTTGTTTCTACTATTTTTGTAGATGTCTTTTTTTTGACGCCCTTTTCACTCCCTGACCTTTTTTGTTCACTGATCCTTTCTTTTTATCGGATTTCTTTTTCATGCCAAAGATCTTTTTGCATTCCTCTTCGTTAAATTCAAAGGAAGATGTATCAGTTAAGAAATCCTCATTCGTTTAAATTTATTTTCGCTTATTATTCGATATCAACCTAATACCCAGCCCTCAACTGAGAAAATGAAAAAAGGAGTAGAGGTGATGTTTGTCAAACATGAATTAAAAGAATTAATATACAGTTTGATGATAAAGCAACTGTTTAATCTTTTTTAAAATTTCGTTGGGTTAGATAGTTTAGATTTGCTTATTTGAAGTGTACAAGTTGACGACTACAAATTGTTCGAATATGAAATTGACATCATTGCTTTAGTAATAACGCTCTTCTCCTTTTTATATAATGAATTAGTATCTTTCTATTTAAAAAAAAGGAGGAGAGATTTTTTTTTGATTATTTTGATAAATAAACATTTAAAATAATATAAAAGAAAAATAATAACAAAATAAAATTAATTTGGTATTTTATTATGGTATTAAAAATATATAGTATTTGTAGTTTAGGAATTGAACTTGAAGTATATTGAAGCGATTAGAATTAGTATTTTAGTGGAAACCATGTAAATTGTTATTTTTGTCGATGCCGGATTACTTGATATTTCTTAATTTCCGATGTAGAAAATTGAGATGAAGATATTTCTGGCGACTAGAAGGTAGGTTTTTCTTTTTCAATTATCGTAAGATCTACACATAAGATCTACAAAGTTGCTCAAATTTTCAGTACTTACTCAGTATATCTTTCATTTGAGCCTAAATTTTATAGGGGTTGTATTTTTGGCCAAAATGAGTGGCATTGTACCTTTAAGGACCAGGGCTTATTGCAACCTGACTGTAGTATTAAATATATTCCACGGTACCAAGACTCTGTTACCTTAAAAACTGAAAGAGTGTCCAAATGGGAATTCATTAACCTAAAAAGAAAAACAGGCCACAAACAAGACATATAACAATTTGGCAAAAGAGCCAAAAGACAAAAAAAAAATACGAAAACTGAACTTCATTTTTAACTAAGTTGACAAGTGGGTTTGTTAATCTCAAAGTATCTAAAGTACGAGCGTTACTTCCCATAGACTGAAATAATGAATTCTCCTTGCTTGTAAAACATTAGTTCATCTAGTTAATTATAATTTGAACTATTAAATTTTTGATATCTGAAGAATTTTTGATTAATTATTTATTTAAAATTTTTTCAATTTTGATTCAAAAGTTTATCAAACACTGCACCTTGATTTTACATTATTTAAAATAGCTCACTGCTCTTGGCACAAAATCATCATATTGTATTCTCTAGTTATTCTTAATATGTCTAATAATATTAATCCATAAAAACATGTAAGTTTGAGATTTTTCATACAAAACTACGTCATTAGTTTTATTTTATTTCAATAGATTTCTATGACGACAATATTAAAAGTTTCGTTAGTAAACACGTGACAAAAAAGTTATACGAACTTTAGTTCGTATAAAAGTTGTAGCCTGGCTAGTTTCATTTTTCCGCTTTTTTTAGAATAGAAATCTTGACATTAGATCAGGCTAGATTAGTTACGTAATCATTTGAAAAGAAAACTCTGCCACGAGACTTGGAATTTTTTCTATTTCTATTAATTCGTGGTTGATGTTTAATTGTTTTATAAACAAGCATTTCTTTATATTCAAATTTCTTTATATTCAAATTAAAGAGCCAATGTCCGAGGTAATGCATTGCTTCTGATTTGTTTACTTCTACTGAGCGTAAAAGTAAAGTTGAAATTTTAGCTAACCAAAATTTTGAACACAAACCGCG
>JAYJMI010707723.1:0-13860 GCA_036873855.1 Sarsia tubulosa
TTGCATAATCTGTAATTTTTTCAGTAAATTTGAATTAAGATTTGGATACCAGGCAGTACAAGCATAGTCAAAATGAGACTGGATTTATGCATTGCAAAGCATTCGACGGTTGAGGAGTTAAAAACTTGTTTTTTCTGTATAAGAACATTAATCTCATGTTTATCTTTTTAATAACATCTAAGGCCATAGATTCACCATTTAGATTTTCATCAAGGAATACAGCCTAGATAGGATACCTTTGAATGTTGCATAATCTTAATATTTCCATAAGTAATATCTAATGGGTTCAATTTTTTAGATTTACCTTTGGGTGCAAAGAGAATAGATTTGGTTTTGTCTTCTCCAAAATGTATATTTAATTTATTATCAACAAACCATTCACAGAGGTCTTTGAATTCATTAGTTAGGACTTTCTCTATCTCTTTCATATTCAAAATATGTTGTTTAAACGTGTTTCTATAGGTATGGGTAACAAGAGCTTTTCAGAAAATGACTTCAAAAATAAGAACAGCTGAGGCTCATTTCAATTCTCCCTGTTCTTATAAAAAAAAGAGTGTATTTCATTACATGCCCTGACTAAATCCAATTTTAACTGCTTTTTTTTAAAAAAAGCGCACTTGAAAAATTAGGTATGCAATTACAAAATTAATACCAACTTATATCTAAATGTTAAAACAAAACATGTAAAATTTTCTGAAAATAAATTTAGAAATGGAAAAATTGTTTGTTTTTAGAAGATAACACGCAAGCGAACATCAAAGAAATCTAGTGCAACCGGAAGCTCTGTGGACGAAATTTATCAAGGTCAAAGCTTTCCTTTTCGATTGTGGCATTTAATAAACGATCCAAATTATGACGATGTTCTTCATTGGAGCCACGATGGGAATTATGTTATCTTTCCTGACGAGAGAGCATTTTTGTATCGCGTCTTGCTCAAGCAAGAAAATCGAATTTTCATAACCCAAGAAATGAAATCATTTGTGCGACAACTTAATCTTTACGGTTTTCATAAAGTTCAACTTGAGAAAGATGAAAGTTTCTTTTATCTACGAAACAAAGACAAGTCAATGTGGCCGGAAGCAGTGTTTTCACATCCATTCTTTAAAAGAGCAAGACCAGAGCTTTTAGGTATGTGTAAATATATTTAAGACTTTAATTTTCAGTTATTAAGTCCTATTTATAACTTTGCCTCTTATAACTATTTATAAGTATCGAGGAAAGAATTGTCAAATATCTCATTCTAAAGCTAAGCCAATTAAGCAGCATCACTTAAAAGATCAGTTTTCATGCGCAATACGTGTAGGCAACACTAAGTACTTGCGATATTTTTCCAAAAAAACCTATTTACTTTGGAACTACATATAGAAAATGATTGCAGATTCTTATACTTTACAGATCTTTTGATTTGGTTAATAAAAAAACTACCTCAAATTTCTAAATTAGATGCTTAAGTACCTTTAGGTCTTTAAAGTGAATGTGTCGTCTAGCTAATAACCAATAACTTTCGTATGTCTCGTATGTTTTCGTATGCTTAACTTTCGTATGTTTACACTTTTTACAAACTATCAAATAATAGACCATGTGTAGCGTGATTAAAAATTAAATTTAATAAACAATGCATTAATTTTTTCGACGAATCAAAAAAACGGCCATAGCTTTTTTCACGACACATTTCCTTTAAGTAGCCCTTGATTGAGCTGAGTGTTTTTAGTAGAAATATTCTGAAATAGGAAGTTACCCTACGCGGATGAATTTTCGCGGATTTCGCGGATTGTGGCATTTTCTGCGAAAATGGGTCCGCGAGAAATGCGCTTTTTCCTATCTTTCCATGAAAATTGGTCTAAATAAACATTAAAAAACGAATAGGAGTTCACCCGCGAAAATGGATCCGCACGAAAAGCCCAAAATTTGGCGTTCGTGAGAAACTACGTCACACGAAAAGTTCATCGAATTAAGGTATAATATATCCAGGTTAAATATAAACAAGGGCTTAAAATACTTTTGTTTTTAGAACACGTTAAAAGAAGATGTCAAGTTAAACAACAAAAACTAAAAAATACGATCAAAAATGCACAAGAAATGTTCCAGTTTTATACTATCCCTGCTCCTTCAAATAAAAAGAGAAAAGTCGCTTACTCGCAAATCATGCAAACCCATATGCCAGCGAGCGAGCAATTCCTAGCATCTCAATTTCCTAATATCGTACCGAATGTCGAACACCAAGGTAAATTGATACGCTTAAAGCTTGGTTCCCACTAGGCGCTAACGGTGCGATAACTATAGTGTGCATGATTTCTTAAATATGTGAGATAACCAAAGAGATAAGAGAAATTTGAATATCAAAACTTTTTGATATTTATTTTGCGCTAACGATCGGGTAACAGAGCGATAAGCGCCTAGTGGGAACCAGCCTTAAAGGTTATTTCTATTTTTGATGCACGAAATAAATATTTAATATCAGTCTAGCAAGCCCTTGGTTGTAGCATATTTCAAGATTTTAAAAACATCCCTCTAGGTTTTACAAAACCCGGATATAGTGCACAAACTCGCCAACCTTGGAACATGCGATTACGCTAAAAATCTTTCCTTTCATTGAGTTATAATTTTTCTTTTGTTAAAAAAAATAGTTTTGAACATTGTATAAAATTTGAAGCGGGAGGGAAAATGCTAAAGAAACATGTATTTAATCTTTAAACCTTTAATCTTTTTTAAATTATCTTATTTCTTTTAAAAATCCAGGTAGAATATATTTTCAGAGGACACTTATGAAGGACTCTTTACTTTTTTTGCCAGAATAAATTGAAGTTGTTCCTTCAATCCCGTTTCGGCGAGGGTAAAAAACTAAAAAAATTACTAAAAAAACTAAAAAGTTTTACTTTTTAAAAAAACTTTTAACAAAATTACGAATAATAAATTAATTTTTGAAAGGTTCAAAATTGCAACAAACTTATAAATAAAAGATGAAATTTATTGGTCATTCTTTTTTTAGACCGCAAAGATGCAAAACGTAAACTGGAGTTTCTTTCTAAAGATGACGACAGAAAACAACAGGGAGTTCCAATGCTTTCCCCTCCTTGTTATATTTACCCTCAAAATTTCATCAACAATAATTTTCAAATGATTCCACCTGGTTGGACAGTTTCCGCGACTTCGGCCGCAAACACAATAACATCAGATGAGAACGAATATACCGTAACAATCGAAGATAAGCGAAATATAACACATATTAATACAATAACAGAAAAAGCACCAACGTTGAATCAGACGGAAACTAATACGATGCCCCTGGAAGAGAAGGAAAGTTTAAGCTTGAGTCCTTTAGCGGCATTTTGTGCGTCACTTTTTCAGCCGACTAGTAGAGCACCTTCCCCAGTAAAAACATGTGAATCGTAAACCAGTCATGTTTGTGGAAAGAAGATCATTCCAGGGGTGTTAAAAGCACCATATAAAGAAGATTGGAATTTTCTTTCCTTCAAAAGTGCCAAGTAAAGTTATGTTTATCATTACCTTTCTTGGCTACTTTTGAAAGATGGGAGAAATAGATTGGAATTCTTTTGTTTGTATATACATTTGTAGTTTTTCACTACTTTAGAAATAATGTTCCTATCTTTTTATAGAAGTTTAATAATATGACCAGTTTTCGTGACAAGGTTCGCTCTACAGTTAACTACTTCAAATGAAGAAAGTAATGCGGAAGAAAGTTTCGCGTTTTTCGCGAATTTTGGGAAACTCGCGAAAGTTCGAACCAGCGAAAAATAGTATTTTGAGGATTCGCGAAAGTTTATTCTCGCGAAATTAAGTTTTTATAATCTTGTCTCAACTTATTAATTAAAAAACCTTTTTCCTACCAAAATAATACATTTATTCTTTCTTTTCGTGTTAACTCGCGAAAGTTTATTCTTGCGAAAAATGACAAAAGAAGCGATTCGCGAAAGTTAATTCCTTCAATTTTGCAAATTTTTCTCCTCGCGAAAGTTTCTTCCGCATTACTTTCTTCCTTTAAAGTATCATATACCCAATATCTTGAGGTGACACGCGAAATTAAATTCCAACGAAAATCTGTAAAACAAAATTCCACAAAATTTAATCCCCATAAAAACAAAAAAATGAGATCGTCAAAGATATAAAGATATGGAAGTTTTTTTTCCTTCAAAAGTATCAAGTAAAGTTATGTTAATCATTACCTTTCTTGGCTACTTTTGAAAGATGGGAGAAATATAATCTTCACCAAGGGTGGGATAACTGTCTTTGGGTTTTGGAAGTATTTTGACTTCCTTTTTAATTTGTTTTGCAATTTTATATTGTATGTGCTTCAAAAATAAATTTGATAATAACACAAGGGATACCTTGAATATTTATACATTTTAAAAATTATAAAATGGATTGGGAAATTTCCTAGTGATTTCCAATTGGGAAGAGGTCTTTAAACGTCCACTATAGCACCCTGGCTATTACCCTGATTGGACGTTATCTTAATCGTTACAACATATGATTGCAGTCTCCCGGAGACTTGAATAACTACATCTTTTCTTAGAGAATTTCGTACATTCTATCGGCTATCTGTAAAACACGGACTGATGGACTGGACTCCCCGGACTATACATGGACTCCCCTGACTACCTTAAGTGGATTAATTTTCGCGGATTTCGCGGTTTATGGCATTTTCAGCGAAAATTGGTCCGCGCGAAAATTAATCCACTTAAGGTATATGGACTCCACGGACTACCTGAAGAAATTCTAAGAAACCTATACAATGGACCCTATATGAAATGTAAAATAGATAAAGTTGAATTGTAATCCGATTTTACGTGGATTGTGAAACCCGATTTTCAAAGTGCCGTTTCTAAGGTACAGAATGAGATATTTAGCACATTTTTTGTTACTTCTTCTTTTTATTTATAAAAAAATAAATGGGATATTTTTTTTGAAAATTATGTGCATAAGTACATTTAAAATCAAGTTTAGTTCTAGTGTTTATGTTTTTTTATGAAAGAAAAAAAAATATGCTATTATTCTAGATGTTCAGAGCTTTCGGCATAATGCCCGTTTGACATAACGCGCGCATCATTGATGAGGCGAAGGAAATATTGACTCATGTATCATTATCATTAAGGGCTAGACTTAATAAGCAGTTTCTTAAAAAAATTGAAGAATAAAAGCCGAGGAAAAATCTGATTATCTTAGTTATCCTCAAGGTATTTATAAGATCATAATCTTCATTTTTAGGAACGGAGTATTCAAAAAGGAATCAAAATAAGATATTGCTAAAGTATCATGAAAGTTGTAGATTTGTTAAAATTAATTACAACCTCGTTATCGTATTCCTAGGCCAAATATAATTTTTTTTGACGTCAAATATAATACAAAATATAATAACAAACCGATAGGAAGCATACATTCCATGGACTCATTATTAAAAATACGGGTGAACGACTAAGCTATGGATTATTGTATCAATCAATTTTGTAAGATTAAAGGGTTGAACTGAAAAACAACTAGCAGATCGAAAGATATAAATGTTGGTGGCTTCCGAAACCGAAAATAATACTTTAAGAAAGTCGTGCAGGAGGTAGGTATTTCTAAAGATGTGTTTTTTTTTCTTTACCCAGCTCTTTTTAAATATATAAAAAGATCTGGCTAAAGAGAAAAAAACATAATTTGATGAAAACATTGGGAACACCAAACATTGCTTTTTTAATCAATTAATATTGCAATCAATAGATTATAAGAGTTTCGTGAGTATGTCGAATCTCACTTTAAACATAAATAGGTTACTAAAAAGAAGAAGTACTCGATCAACTTCATGCCCATACTTCTATTACTATTGCTGCTATTGAAATACTCTTTACGTCTATTATGCATTGGAACAAATTTTGTAGCGTGCTTTTAGAGGAGCCATGCTATTAAATACAGTGTAGGCTTATTTTTCGACGAGGATTTCGAATAAACACTTCATTTTTTCTGAAACTTAAGTTTTAAAATCCATAAGATAAATCATAATGGCGGATGGTAAATAGGTGTATTTTTTGCTACAAAGTCTTAAAGACCTTTTACCCAATTAATAAATGGAATTTAGAAAATCAAGTTAAGCGTCTAGGTTACTCTCCATTGCTTAAGTTCTCTATATATCTACTCAAAACAACGAGTTTTAAATAAAAATAAAAACAAAGTCAAGGGTTTTCTTAGTCTTGTTTATATTTTTCTTTAAAACCCGGATAAAAGTATCGGGAAAATCGGGAAAAAGGTACGTAGAATGGAAAGAATGTCAATTAAGAATAAAAAGTAAACAACGCAAGCCTCAAGACTAAAATTGATGTGGTCAAAAATCAGCAGACATTGTTGTAGGTGGCGGTGATGAAATAAATTGTGAATAAAATGTAGCGGAGTCGAAGCTGAGTTTGCAACAAAATTATCAGTTTTTAGAGCTAACTTTTACTCCATCAAGTTTTCTTTAAAATCTGGATCAAATGTCGAATTCCCTGCATCAGATTTAGGTTTTGAGCATTTGCACTTAATTTAAAGAATTCAAAGTTCAGGCTACCGTACTTCAACTTAACCGAGATACAAGTAACTAACAAAGTATATATATTTTGTTGGTTACCTGTATCTCGGTTAAGTTGGAAGTAATAAAGGTGACAAAGGAAGACATTGAACTAACCTCGCCTCTCATGTAAACACCCCCGGCGTAATTAAGGCAGTTTTTATTGTTATAACAAAGAATGATAAGTATATCTTTTAAATATAAACTTTAACATACTTTAATGGGAGAAACTTTCGCGACCCGGAACAACAATCAACAAGCGGTGTCGCGTCGCGCAATAATTTTTTTCGTAAATGGTCTGAAGTAACATTAGTGGTTATCTTGGGAATAGTTCATTTCGGTAGCCGTAAGAAAATTGTGTAACCCGCTAAAGGCCAGAATACGGTCAGAAGTAACAACAGAAACACATACCCAAAAAACAGAAGTTATTTCGCGGTTCGGTCAAAAATCAAGTTTCGCGAGACAAACTTTCGTGGAAAAGGCAAAAATTTCTCCCATTAAAGTAATTGATAAAGGTATATTTTGAGTGAGAAACCACTGTTTATTAGACTTTTGTCTGAGACCATTTTGATATACCTTAATGATATACCATTTTGATATACATGTAAAGATCCAAGAGGGTTTTTAGGTCAGATAGGTGGCTTTTGCTCTCCACAGCCCTCAAAGTATCCTTTGCTTTTTTTAAAAAAAGACTTTTAGATTTCAAAATTAAACACTTTCATTGGAGGAGACTCGAAACGAAAGTGAAAAAAAGTTTTTTTCTCATCTGAGTCAAGTTCAGTTCAGTTCACATTCACGCTTAAAGGTCCATAAATAGGCACCTTTTACCGTTTTCAAATACACCTATTTACTATAAGCATCCGCCATTATGAATTTTCAAACTTAAATTTCAGAAAAAATGGATGCGATATTTGGAATCCTCTTCAAAAAATATGAATACTTACAAAATTTTAATAATTGTAGATAATCAGACCAAAAGTTACAGAGGTCTGATTTTCACAAAATTACGGTCAAATCTCTCATAAGAACTTATTTTACCCCCTTAATAGTTACCAGTCTCTTTTTACCCCCCTAAATATATATTTTCAAATCCATAACTTTTTTTCTAGCGAACAAAAAATAACGGAAATTTGCACATAGTCTTATTTTTCGACGAAGAATCCAAATTTTTCATTTGTTTTCCATATAAATTTATAGCAAAAAAGTTCAAAATGGCGGATTCCTTACGGTAAATAGGTGTAATAACGTCAGCAAATTTTAAATCATTTAGAATAGGTGCAACTGATAGAATTTTCGAAGCACTATCAAATAACGTTATTGATTATTGGGTTTAGAGCTATCGTTCGGCATATAATTATAATGCTTTAAAATAGCCAAAACTTCTTAAAAGCTGCTGACTCAGCAAAAATATGCAAATAAATAAAAGTCTAATAAAAAAGTGGTAACTCCCTCAAAGTTTGCCTATACTATTATTGCATTTAATATCCCTGACGTCGACTGTCAAGACCACCTCGGCACCCGACAGAAACCAAAAAAATACTTTAAGAAAGTCGAACACCTTGTGCTCTTGTTTAACTTTCTTAAAGTATTCTTTTTTGTCTTTTAATAAGAAATATCTAAAGAAAAACATTAATTAATTGATCAAATTATTCAGTGGAAAACACAACCTCGATGCAAGGGCCTCTCTCTCTTTAACTTTTGGTGAAAGAATACGTTCTGGGTACGAGATTTTGAGTCTAGTCTTACGAGTCTAGGTCTACTTCCCCTAGGAATAGGAAAAGTGCTAGTTTACTGGTTTGGCATCGACTAGATCTCGCAATAATTTTGATGTAGATATCTTTTGTGGAAAGCAAAGTTCCTTATGAAACAAGTTTCAAGTTTGAAATTGAAACTTGAAGAAAAGCAGTTGGAGAATGGACGTTCTACAGACGATAATGATCTGTGTATTTAGAAATGTTGAATTGCTTACTTACATCGGATTCCGTTGAACTCATATTTACCAAATCTAATTCAAAATAACTTGGCAACACAGGAATCTCCAGTTCAGGCTACCATAATACTTCAACTTGACTTTAATTTGCAGAACGGTTACCTGAACTGTGATTTATAGTAGAAAGAATAGCAGATATTTTACCACAACAAGATTTACAAAAAAGATTATTCAAGATTCTATCGCCAGTCATAAAAGATTGCTGATCCATCCAGAACACTGGTCTTCAATATAACCTTCTCTTGCACCTCCTGAAGACAATTATGTTAATATTACATCGCACCTTCTGAAGACAATTATGTTAATATTACATTACACCTGCTGAAGACAATTATGTTAATATTACAGTGCACCTCCTGAAGACCATCATGTTAATATTACATTGCATCTCCTGAAGACCATTATGTTAATATTACATTGCATCTCTTGAAGACCATTATGTTAATATTACATTGCACCTCCTGAAGACAATTATGTTAATATTACATTGCATCTCCTGAAGACCATTATGTTAATATTACATTGCATCTCCTGAAGACCATTATGTTAATATTGCATTGCATCTCCTGAAGACCATTATGTTAATATTACATTGCATCTCCTCAAGACAATTATGTTAATATTACATTGCACCTCCTGAAAACATATATGTTAATGTTACATTGCACCTCCTGAAGACAATTATGTTAATATTACATTGCACCTCCTGGAAGACCATTATGTTAATATTACATTGCATCTCCTGAAGACCATTATGTTAATATTACGTCGCATCTCCTGAAGACCATTATGTTAATATTACATTGCACCTCCTGAAGACAAATATGTTAATATTACGTCGCATCTCCTGAAGACCATTATGTTAATATTACATTGCATCTCTTGAAGACAATTATGTTAGTATTACAAGACCAGGCATGGAAATACTTCTTATAATTATCTGAAGATTAAAGTTGATTTGAATCAGAGCAGTAAAAATGAATTATCAAGAAAATCTTAACGATGCTAATGTGATGGGAGATGCAAGCATTGTAAGGTCTTGATTACCCAGAATACTGTTTTACTGCTTAACTTAAAAAAAAAACAGTTAACAGAATGTCCTGAGGATATAATGAAAGAAAGGAAATCGAGCACTAGAAAAGTAAGTCCGTTTAAAATAGTTGAAGACAACGAGTTTTAAATAAAAGATTAGATCAAGGTGAAAAATTCTCTGTTATTAATCTTTTATTTAAAATTTGACAAAAAGTACGTAAAAATGTACCCAATGAAGTCTTCAAAACTAAAGTCGAAATGTTTAAAACAGAAACAAACATTATTAGAGATGATTGTGGTCATATAACTCGTGAACTACATTGCTGTAATTCGTGATTTGTTTGATGACAACCATCTCCAACAGTGGAGTGAAAGCTGATTGTTTGCATCAGTACTATCACGTGATCTAAAAGACACACATCAGTTTTTAAAGCAAACTGACATTTGGTTCTAAAATTTGGGAAATTATTCCAAGTGATTATAAGGAAAAAGAGAGTTTTGAGGAATTTAAAATAACTATAAACAATTGGAAACTTGTTAATTGTCCTTCTAGGCTATACAAAACTTACGTACACGGTGTTGGATTTGTTTAAGGAAACTAAGAAATTTTGTTTTCTCTAGGTCTTTTATATATTATTGTACAAAAAATCATTAAAAATATTTCGCTTTTTTGTTTTTTAATAAATATAAAAAACGAAATATTTTTAATGATTTTCTTATTTTATTTTAACATTTTTTTCGTTTCAGTTTTTAATGCAACTAGATTGTAGTAAGTTGAGTTTAACTAGCACACCAATTTATGTTGCAGCTAATGAATTTGTAAATATGTCATTGTTAAATAAAGAATAAATTTAAATACTGCTTCAAATACCGTTTTCATAAAAATCTGATGTGTGCCTTTATTTAATCTGACATCAATAGAACTAGTGAAGACTGATTCATGACAACTAATCAGTACAACATCGAAGAAATTAAATTGAGTGGAAATAAGTCAAATATTGAATCTCTTGCATCAGATACCATTTAGCTCGTTTTCACTTAATTTAATTTCAGTGTGTCTTAAAGAAACAAAAAATTACAGATCAGGCTACAGTATTTCAACGTAACCTTTTACATTGATTACGCTGTAGAACGTTAGCATGAACTGCGCTATGAGCAACCTCTATATACTGAAATTACTGTTCCAGTAATAGAAAAAATGTGTTTGGTGACACGACGTTTTACAGACAACAGTATAATATCTTTACTTAAATAAACAATTAACAGAATGCCTTGAGGATATAATGCAAGAAAGTATATCGAGAACTAGATAAGTAAGTCTGTTTTAAATAGTTGAAAACAGCAAAATTTAAATAGATTAGATCGGAGTAAAAACTTCTCCTTTTTCAATCTTTTATTTAAATTTTGGCAGAAAGTACGTAGAGGGTGTGATAAAAATGTTACCAATGAAGTCTTCCAAACAAAAGTTGACATGTTTAAAACAGAAACGAACGTTATTAGTGATGATTGTGGTCATATAACTTGTGAACTACATTGCTGTAATTCGTGATTTGTTTGATGACAACCATCTCTTACAGTGGAATGAAAGCTGATTGGTTGCAACAATATTGTCACGTGATCTAAAAGACACACATCAGTTTTTTAAAGCAAACTGACATTTGTACTGCTTTAAATACCGTTTTCATTAAAATCTGATGTGTCTTTATTTAATTTCAATATCTACAATATGATATACATCAATATAATTATTACAACATATGTAACAAAAAGAAATAAAATTAAGTGGAAATAAGTCAAATGTCGAATCTCTTGCATCAGATACCATTTAGCTGGTTTTCACTTAATTTAATTTCAACGTGGCTTGGCGAAACACAAATTTACAGTTCAGGCTACCGTACTTCAACGTAACACTTTACATTGGTTGCGCTGTGGAACGCTAGCATGAATTGTTGCTATGAACAAAGTAAAGTCAATAATCTACCATTTAACAAAAAAAATACTGATCACATAAAATCTACAAATCTAGTTTAATGCAAGATTCTTCTGAAAGTCATAAAAGATAATGACACCGATAAATCCGATACACTGGTCTCATGCCATCAAGGGCATCACTTCCCGGAAGAAGATAATATGAATAACAAAGCTGATTTATATGTAACTACAAGATTTATGTTCTAGTACGTATTTTCAAGTCAACTTTGTTAAAGACGAAGGGTAACAAATCATGCTTTATAAATTTCGAATCCTAAATTTCAAATGCTTTAAAGGAAGAAAGTAATGCGGAAGAAACTTTCGCGAGGAGAAAAAACTCAAAATTGAGGGAATTAACTTTCGCCAATCGCTTCTTTTGTCATTTTTCACGAGAAGAAACTTTCGCTTGTTAGAACAAAAGGAAAGGGTTTGAACTTTCACGAAATTCACAAAAATCGCGAAAGTTTCTTCCGCATTAGTTTCTTACAATTTTTTTGCTACACAATTTATATCCGAGTTATGCATAATTTGCATAGAATGCTAGACATTCTACTTAGTAAATTTTTTTGTATAAATATTAAAGTATTTCTTTGTGGAAAACTAATTGGAATTTATTTAATTCCTCAATAGATTTCTCTTAGATAAGGTGGCTTCTCAATATTATTACTTCAAGTATTTGAGTTGTCTCCTTGCTAACCATACTTTAGTCATCGTGTTTTTTAATATGTAACAGTTTATGCATTAATTTTGTAATCTTGTAATATTTCCTTTGTAACGATGGTTAGTGAATAAATATATTTTATCTTATCTTATCTTATCTAGATGAGATACAGGCCATACAAAATGTCAGTAACCTGTTTAACATCAAACAGCAAAAATTTGCTTTGTTTAGACTTTTAAACCGCCTAGAAAGTTATTACCCTTAGTTTTGCGAAATTTTCTACTCACGAATGTTTCTTCCGAGTTACTTTCTTCCTTTACAGTAATTCTACCACAACAGATAGCTGAGCGCATTGTTTAATCTACGCAAGATGTACAACGAAGCTTAACCATAAGATTTGCCGGCAGTCATTAAAGATATTGACCGCGATAAATCCGGATTACCGGTCTCGTGTTTTCCACATTATCTTTTCCTAGAGATTATTATGTTAATTAAAGAAGACCATGAAACAAGGATATAAATTTAATTTTTCAAGATATCGTTTCAGATGGTTTAGCTATGATGAGATACACGCCTTACAAACACCTAATTTGCTTTGTTTAGATTATTAAACAACCTATATATTTACAACAATTTCCTATTTCCGTTGATTGATATCGAGGGTTGTTTTGATTTAGGACTTGTCAATTAAATAAAGAATTTTTAGATAAATGTTAATACATATAATACAATTTCATAAATTTTATTCAATGTCAATATAAAAGCTCAAACTGGACTCGTAACTATCGTAACTACGTACTTTTCTTTAAAACGAGCTTGGTCCCTATCGAAAACCAATCGGAAAACCGTAATTTAAAACGAGCTTTTTTCTATATCGAATACGTTATCGGTAACCCGTACATTCACAACGAGCTTGCTCTCTATCGAAGACCAATTGGCAACCCGTACACTACTGGAGCTGCTCCGATTAAATATGTCAACTTACACGCATCTCTTGCTTCCTTTACGCAAACAGCTAAATCTGAACCTTTTGTCTTCGTTAACCATCTGTTTAAAAATTCTTCAAGGAAAATATCGATATCTTTGTCTGTAACGTCCCAAAGATTAGCCACTATAGCAGGACTAGAAAATAAAAAAATGATACAAAAATTAGTAGAGAAGCAATTATGCTGCTTAAATTTTTTTGCCACAATTTGCAGACTAAGACTAAATTTGTAATTAGGAGTAAAGATTAACGAGTAATTTTATTGAGTAACTGCCCTGCGAGTGATGGCGCATCATAGTGAGAAAAACATCTACTATAATTGTAAGCAAGAATTGTATTGTTAGCGATTAACTTATTTTGAATTGAAGATAGAAAAGAAATCTGCCCTGTGAAAGTTTCTAACGGCTCGTTTAGACTCAAGAAAATTTTCCGTGGAAAAGAACAATTCGATCTTCTGCTTGGTTAAAAAATTATTTTCCACTGGAAAAAAAAATAAAAGTTGAACATTTTCAACTTCCTTTTTTGTTCTACGGAAAATTTTCCTGAGTCTAAACGAGCCTTTATGTTCCAGATTTATTCGCAAATATGTATAATTCGTATAATCAAGAAATTTTTATTATAAGGAACAACATCGTCTATTGTTAACCTTAATGAATCTATTTATTTGTTTAATTACTTTA
>JAYJMI010707945.1:0-26643 GCA_036873855.1 Sarsia tubulosa
ATTGACCACAGTCAATTTTCAGACCTCGAATAATTGAATAATATACTTATAATAGTATTCTATTTATTTCCAAACCATCTTCTTCGCCTTCTTCTAGCTAAAAATATAAAAGCAGTTTAAAGTAGTTTATGTCAATAGATATTCAATTGGATTGTTTTCAAGCTTATTATTTTCAGGATTTTGGTTAACAATTAAAGTTAGCATACGTTTCTTATAATCATGGAACTGTTAGTAGTTCCATGTTATAATAGAGTAATGGGAACTAAAATAATTTTACTAGATTTAAAATAATATGACAAACTTGATAGACTGCAAATAAACGCATTATGTGACAGTTTTGGATTGGCCTACAAGTATATAGTCTACGCACATTTTCAGGAAAAGCTGCTTGACCGGGTTGATAAAATTATAAAAATAAGACAAGTATCGTTTTCCAAGAAATTTTGTTTTGATAATAATAGCGGCCGTATAAATCTCGGTGCACATGCGAAAGAACGTGCGAAAGAACTTCTTATGTGAATGTGCATAGATCCCCTACAAACTTTTGTTTTACTTTTGTAAAAACGTTAGAATATAGGCTATTTAGGATTTGAAGGGTAGAATAAGATTAGACTTTATCTTTATTAATTTTATCTTTATTAAAAGGAATAAGTTTGTTGCGCCTTAAATCAATTACTTCGTATTTTTGTAGTTTCTTTGATTCTGTTCTAACTACATTGACCTGTGATCTGTCATGATTTTGATAACTAAATTAGAACTTCTACCTACTGGCGTCTACCATGAGTATAATATAAGTACTATATGAAAATACTTACTGTTACTTATGACTCTAGATCCACAGCTAAACATTTTCTTAATTTGCTTGATATCGGTTTCTGTGAAACGGCTGCTGCTGGTACTCTGACCAAGTTTTTTAAAATACCCAAATACACGTACCACGTTAATTGTTGATTTTCCATTCTTGCTGAACGCAGTCCTGAAATATTGATTGATATATTGATGTATGAAAATATGAAATACAAACATTAAAATTCCTGAAAATATTAAACACACAAAAAAAACTAATAAAAGCAATACCAGTATTATACTAAACTCATTTCCGTTCTGAATTATCGATTATTTGAAGTTTTGCGTTTTGAAGAAAAAATTTTATTTTTCAATTGACGCTAATTTTTTTTACCGTTGTTTGTTGGAAAAAACGGTTTAATCTTATGTCATCTTTTATGAGGAATCGTTTTACTAAAAACTATCTTTGTTTAAGTCTATCGCAGCAATAGCCTATATCGATAAATCATCATCAATAGACTTATCTATATCGATAAATCATTGCACATTTTAAAATACATCTGAACTTACTTTTTATAATGCATGATTGAGCGATAATCGTATCTCTCGCCATAAGTTTCGACTGATTTCAACTTCCGAAATTGGTTTTCAAGACCTGTATAACAGATAAGAAATATCTTTTAAAGTAAATGTATCTTCTCTACAGCCATGATAGTTATCATATAATTGATTAGCCTACGAATATAATTTTCATATGCATTGAGTAAGTATGCTAGATCAAATATTTCCATGTACCTAAATTTTATCTTAGTGCCGAAGACGTTGTGTAATGGATTCGTTAATCGACTTGTAACACAAATCACCCTGATCACACCATGTTCACACCCAGTTCACACCCTGTTCACACTCAGTTCATACTCTGATCACACCCTGTTTACACCGTGTTCACATCATGTTCACACCTTCTATTTGTCCGCTTCTAAGTAGTATGCTATGCCGCTGTCACTGAAATCTAAAAGAGCTAATTGTTTGTTAAATCCTCCCTGTATCCGTATTTTTTGGATAGTTTAACAGATTTAATATTCTTAAAGAACATTTATCTGGTTTAACATTCTGAAATAAAACTTTCACATAGCTGTCACGATCTGGTCTTGCTTGTTCGTGAAAGAATCCCAAGGCATGCATAATATAAATAAAAGTGTACATTATCTGTCTTTTTATTTATCTCTGTACGATTTCGTATATGGAGACAGTCAACAGAGGTGTTCTAGAAAATAGGTGTTCTAAGCACTTCTTCTCCTTTGAGAAGCTATGTATTCTAGGAGCATTTCAAAACTCCTATTCTTTGAAAAACTAGGTGTTCTATATTAATTGCCACTTTTAACTTCGATATGTTCTTAGAGAGAGCCTTAAGCCCTAAAACATTCTAATATGTTTTTTCCATAGGGAAAATTGTTGTATGCAAGCCTTAAAAGTAATCAATCTATTTCTATGAACTAAGCAGCTGGTAAGAAAGAGTTAAATTTGAAACAATCTGTTTCGAAATTTAATTCTATATGAAAAGTTATTTTTATTTAATGTTTCTCTTCGTAAGAAAAAGTAGCTATTCTAAAACAGTTTTCAATGCGCCCTATAATATAGGTAATGTTAAGCTCTCTTATGAAAAAGGAACATCTATTTCAAATGCTTTGTTGGCTGCTTCTTCCTATACAAAAAAGTTAAGGTCTTTCTTCGTGATGTAATTTTACTATATATTTGAAGCACAAATGCAGAACCTTAAACGGTCTTAAACAGTTACAGGTGATTTTGTTCAAAGGAATATTCCCCAAGGAAATTTTCTACTGAGTTGATTTATAAAGATTTATATATCCAATCACGACCGCACTAAAAAATAAGCCAAAAACGCAATCAAATAAATATTAGTAACTATATCAGATAAAAACATTACATAAAAGAAGAAATGAACAACACTTTATATAAACCATATCTATATAAGGTAATGTAAAAGTAAGTGTAAACGGAAAGTGTAAACGAAAAAAATCTTAATTTAAAAAATACCTTATGAACTACTGTGCTTTCGTATTCACAACCTATTCCTATAGAAATATACTGCTTTCCAACTGCTTGAAATCCTACTTGACTCCAACAACGAAAAATCAAAAAATCAAAAAATCAAAAAATCAAAAATCAAAAATCAAAAATCAAAAATCAAAAAATTAAAAAATCAAAAAATCAAAAAATCAAACAATCAAAAAATCAAAAAATCAAAAAATCAAAAAATCAAAAAATCAAAAAATCAAAAAATCAAAAAATCAAAAAATCAATAAATGAATAAAGCAATAAATGAATAAATCAAAAAAATAATCTATCAATCAATCAATCAATCAATCAATAAATAAATCAATAAATCGATAAATCAATAAATCAATAAATTGATAAATGAATAAATCAATAAATCGATAAATCAATAAATCAATAAATCGATAAATCAATAAATCAATAAATCGATAAATCAATAAATCGATAAATCAATAAATCGATAAATCAATAAATCAACAAATCGATATATCAATAAATCAATAAATCAATAAATCAATAAATCAATAAATCAATAAATCCGTGAATTTTATCCGTGAAAATTTTCCAGGGATATAAAACTATTTTGTCAATCCAGATGATTCGCAAATAGTGCTGTTAATTTTTATAAAATAGCTTTAAACTAAAGACACATTGCTGCCAGATTTGAGTTTTTGTCATATACAATAGTTATATATCCTACAGTATTTGATTTGCTAGTCCATTTTATTTTAATAAAACTCACTCCCCAGAGTAAAGCAGAGGAAGTTCTTCTGAAAGTTTCTCTTGAGTCTTTTAAACAACTATCCTGTAATAGCCCTGTAGTAATACAAAATAAAGCCTACAGTACTAAAACGTTTTGTCAGAAAAAAATTTATCATTGTCCTGTGGAGACTAAAGACAATCTAATAGAAGCTTTTTGAGATTCTTTGTTCCAAAATTTTTTTTAAAAAAAAGCAAATACTGTAAGCTTTATTGGCTGTGTAAACTGAAAGACCAATCGATTTTATCTAAAATTTACTTTGGACTGTGGAATACAGAGTAGAACTCACACCAGAAAAATAATATTATTTTTCCCGGTTTTACAAACACATACAAGCGATACAAATACCAATGACAAAGTATTTGACAATACAAAAAATGACTATGGTTAATTAAATGCAATTGTATAGTTAATAGGAGAACAAAACATCAATAAATAACAACAATATAGACTTTTAAATGCCTCTCTTGTTATATAGCATGTTCCCAGCTCCGTCCCTATCCATTTTTTATATTTTGTTTTTAAAATTTCGAGAACAGTCTCGAGTGAGCGATCGAGTAAGTATTGCGGTATTGGCTGATTATCAAACAGATTACTTACTTAATTTTTAGAATATCTAAATATTAAAGAATGATAAATAATAGCTATGGTTTCCATTTCATTTACCGTGTGTTTACGGCTTTCTGAAAAGAGGTTCTGCAAAAATACAAGGTAAGAGATGTTAAACGAGTCGTGTAGTGAATATCTCAACTTAAAAGTATCGTTTTTCTATCGCCAGAGGCCTCTATAAGCGCAAAGGTTTTCAGTCTCTAGATTGCTTGTTTTCTTTATAACAAATATCCTATGCTGTCTACAATCAGGAACTAGCCTGTTTGGAAAATTTGATACGAATTATATCACTTAGTTTATCACATGTTTTGACTCTTAACAATAAAAACTTCTATAAACAAAAAATATTTACTACTGTGTTATGATGATCACTAAACCCATGGAAACTTTAAAAATGGAAGGTATATTTCGCAATATTAGATTTGTTATTGTTATTTTTAAAAGGTCTTAAAAAAAACTATTCTTATTTTTGTTAGTTTTGGCAAAGAAAGTAAAATTGAAAAGTCTTTTTAAAACGTGTATTATTGATTTTATTGTACATTAGTGGTAGTAAACAACTTTACGAATAGAGTAATTTATTAGTTGGCTTAGTTTGAATATGGATAAGAGGAAGAATATTTTAGATTCATCAACTAAATATATCATGCATTGTAAATACTTCGATTAAGATATATATTGTTGGTATTTAACTATATTGAGAAAGATATTTGATATGAATTGTTTTGAAACACCTAGTATTTTAAAGGAGATTAACTCGTACCTAATGCTTTATGTTTGCTGCTTTCGCAGATTTAGCCAGACCGACATAAAGGGGAGAAACAGTACTTACAGTTAAAAGTTTCTCATTGATTAAAAAAATACATTATAGAATAATACATTATCATTGGTTACTTGTTTGCATACCCTTTATTCCCGGGAAATAAGATATAATATTGCGGTGCATAGAAAATAAACCTTAAAGTGTCAATAGAGTTATTAGGACGTTTGGATGCTAGGATCAGAAAAAGAAAGCAAATTCTAAAACTGAAAACTTGAACTACCATTTTTATTTATCAGTATATTCTAAATATAAAGATCTAAGATTATGTTTACATTTATTTACTCTTGCTTTAAAGGGGCTCACCCAGGTGAAATTATTTTGTGAAACCTATATTGAATTTAATGTATTGCAAAGAACAGGGTGAGACCAGTCAATCTGGTAAATATTTGCTCATGAGATTCAGCCAATCAAAAGTAAAAGATGTTCAAACTTTGAAAGAAAGCTCAATTGCTTCTTGATTTCTTTTGTTTACCGATTTTGATGTATTGCAAAGAGCAGTGTGAGACCAGTCAATCTGGTAAATATTTGCTCATGAGATTCAGCCAATCACAGATAAGGTGAAATTGGCAATGAAATTGGCTCAAATTTTCGCAGAATATTATTGACATTGTCATCTTTCATTTGGCAAAGTTTCAGTAGGGATTGATTATTTTGGCCAAAACACCTGAGTAATAATGAAAACCTATTATATATATAGGATCTAGCAGGACAGTCGTGGGTTAAAATACCCCTCCATTCAAGTTTCTGAATATCTCTTCATATAGAATTATTTAAATACAACATTTTTTCTTAAAAAAAAAAAGTTAAAAAAATATAAAAATATAGTATAGCCAACTAGGCGATTTTTTTTACTTTTTTTCTGTTTTTGTTAATGTATGTATGTTTGTGTTTAAATTATAATAATTTTTTTATTTCTACTGATGACTGTTCAGCAAATATCTAAAATTTTATAGATTCTTTTAAAGAGATTGTTATATTTTAGGTGAACCTGCTCAATTGAAATATTGTAGTATTTTGTAATATATGTTCTTTTGTTATATTTTTATATTTTTATACTCGGATTTTTCTCGGAACTTGTAAGGGCAGTCAACTAAAATGCTGCAAGTATTTATTCGAGCCTTCCTAACGCGCAGTTTAACCACATCTTATTCCTAGGTGACTATAGGAACCAAGTGTTTCTCTTAAAACACGCAAGACATAAGCAAGAACGACCAATTCTCCCAAACGAGTATCAAACCGCGATTGCTGGATTGTATTGCAAATGTGTTACCGAAAATTGCTGAAGTCAAGGAACGTGTTGAATATCTGCAAAAGAAAATCAACACTATCGAAAAAGCATCATGCAACAAGAAATCAGCTGTTGCATGGAAGTCAATCAACGAAATAAGTTGTAGACAAAGTGTAAACAAAGCAAAACTGAAAGCATAAAGCCAAGAAGAAAGATTAAAACCCTAGAAATTTTTTTTCAGGATCTACTAGGAAAACAACCGAAAATCAAAGAGAAAACAATAACACCAATTGTGGCGACAGAACTCAATATCAAGAAGAGGCAATTCACCATGGCTAAACTGAAAACAGCCCTAAAAGCACACGTAAGGACAAAACTTGTGGGTTGGACGGAATCCCCGCATAATTTTAGAAAACAGGTGGATTCAATGATTTCCTACTTGAGTCCTGCAACGCAGTGTAGCAACAAGAAACAATTGACTCATGGACAGAAGGATGTCTGTTCCCTTTTCCGAAAAAGGGCGATCTAGGTCTGGCTAAAAACTATCGTGGTATTATATTGACCACAATAGCTGAAAAGATATAAAACTTTCTGTTCAATGGAAAAGATACTGCAAAAAGAAAAGGTTTACAATCCAACAAATCAACAACAGGTCAAATTCCTACTACACGACACATTCAAGCCAAAAACTTTCCTATCGTCCTAAGTAAGTAAGTTTGTCGACCGCGGTCGAGGGCGCCCCGAAGGCTCCCTTATCAATTGCTGCTACCTTACGGTAGAGGTGGGCGCAACTCCTCTCCCTGGATTTCCCCACTGACCCTCGATCCTTCTCTTTATTGCTGAGTGCACAGCAGAGAGGCGTCGAGTACCATTTTTAAAGTCCTTGGTATGACCCGGCTGGGGATCGAACCCGCAACCTCCCGCTTCGTAGGCGAGCACTCTACCATTGCGCTACAGGCTTTTCATCAACTTTTCTAAAGCATTGGACTGGATTCATCGAGTCAAATGAAGGAAATACTAATTGCATAGAGTATCCACAAGGAAACAGGAGATGCTATCTAAATGCTCTACAAGAACATTAAAGCAAAAGTGCGATCACCTGATGGAGACACAGATTTTTTTAATATCTCTGTTAGACCATATTTATTTATAATCTGCTTGGACTACATACTGAGAAAAGCATTAGATTCTAATGTAGATCTTGGTTTCACCTTAACAAAACAAGGAGTTGTCGTTACCCAGCAATCAAGATAAGCAATGTAAGACTGTGCAGATAATCTGGCTGTTTTAGCAGACCACATAAAAAATACAACACCTCTCCTACACAACATCCAAGCACACAGTTCTCTCATCAAGATCTGGAAATCAAATCTGAAAAAGAAGTTTATTTCGCTACCATTATAATTACAATTTAAAATCAACAAACAAATATATTAAAAATGCAAAAATGTGTTTAAACAATAAAAACAATATATATGTAGAAAATAAAAAATTAAGACTTGCAAAAAAGAGAAGGATGGCAACAGAGATGACACAAAACAAGCCAACAGGACAGATTTCTATTGTGGCCCCTATTCGCACAAATAATTACTGAGATACTCCACGGGAAGAGCACTCTAAAATTAAGCGCAGGGTTGTATAAATGATCCTTTAACTGAAGAAACAAATACTTACAAAAACACTTATAATCAACTAAAAGATTATTAGAAAAGATAAATATCTTTTTCTTAACATCAAGTTCTTCAAATAAATTGCGCTTTACTGCATGCTTAAATGAATTCACACTTTTACTTGGCTTTGAAACGCAATTCAGTTTGTTCCACAGTGATGCTTATACCTGTTTGCTCCGTGCAGCGCTCAATGTATCCTGGAATAATCTCATAACAAATAAAGAACTCTACGGAAACATACCAACAATAAGTTCCAGAATGACACAACAACGATTGAGACTTGCAAGGCACATATGGCACAATAAATAAGAACTGGCAAGTGATGTTCTGCTATGGCAGCAAAGCCATAGTAATTAAAGACCTGGTCGACCATCAAGAAATTTTCTCAACCAATGTAGAGTTTCAACATAGATTCAAATTATAGTGTAAATACATGCGAGTTTCCTAACCATATTTTAGTACCATAGTTACTTTGGTGATAATTAAACCTATGAAAAGTTTAAAAATGACGGTATTTGTTTTTCTCGGCCCTCGACCCTCATTCCCCAATGTCGGCCTGGCCGCAGCCCTCTATACATTTCCATCAGTAACATTTTGGAATATAAATATTTATCGGATTTTTTTTTTGTATTTTTTTCCTTCTTATTTTTAATTTTTCAAATATTTTTTATATAAAATATATTATTTTTTTACTCTAATTTTAAAATTGACAAAAAATAGATATATCAAAATCCAAATCCAAACAAGTTTCAAAATATCAACTACCTCTATAAATTTTTAAGAACCACCCCCATCTCTCTCTAGTGTAATTTCGATAACTAAATAATAAACACTACAACTAATCATTAATATTTGTCTAAATAAAAGCAGAAATTTCGAAATTAACAACACTAAACAGCAAGGTCTCTTCATTTTTACACACACCATCTTCCTCAACATTAGGGTCCTTGTGAAAAATTTATAGAAGTAGTTGATATTTTGAAACTTATCTCCTTATTAATTCTTACCAAACGGAATAATCTAGGAAAAAAGTCCGTACATCCGTAGACAATAGTCTGAAAAAGAATTGCGCGTTACGAGAGTACTTTATTGATCACAACAAGTCCTTCTTGGTACCTATACTATGAAAGCATACATAAGATCTATTGGGAAGATAAGAATGCGTAAGGTAATAAATCATGTATTGGATTTATAAGATAATATACACTCCCCTATCTGTATAAGATACGAACCATAGACATATAAACTTTTATATATCAATTAATATTTGGTCTTTAATTTATATTTCTAAAACAATTTACGAAAACGGTGAGCGGTCAACCGTGGACGGTGGGTAGGACGGTGGTTTTACACAACGCCGAAATAAACAACAATAAACATAAGCTTTACTCACTTTAATGTTTTTTTTCATTTATGAAAGATCAAACTACAACATGCATCAAACATGATGTTGTCATTTCAGACAACACCAGGACAACATGCACAACATTTCAAACTACAACACTCGATAACTCCAGATTTAAATTAGTGCATGTTGTCTGAAATGACAACATCATTTTTGATGCAGTGCAATGATCACATTAAGATCTATGCCATCTAATCGTAAATGATGCATTCTAATTTTATTTATATAGGATATATAAATATGACTATATATGGCTTTTGTGATTTTTTTTTTTTTTCAAAAAACTCTCCTTAGCAGTGACCACATCTATTAAAAAAAATTCATCGTATGAGAAGAGTTATTACGTCACGTATTAAAACAATAGGATTTTAAAACATTCAAGCTTACAATGCTAAAGCAATTGCTATATAAATCTGTATTAATTGTGTGATTAATAAGATGTCGTTTGTGTAATACAAAAGCTATTAAATTTAAGATGAGTTAAGTTATATAAAAAAATAAGTAAACTGGATTTTTTGTTGTTAAAAGAAAGTTTATATTAATTGAAAATTTAATAACGAATGTTTTTGGAATTATATTTTTAATGCTATTTTATATCAGTGATACCATTTTATCAATGGATTAGTAATATTTTTATAAAAAGCTTAGTTTAAATGCTCTTGTGCAGATAGATTCGAGCTGTTAGCCATGATTCCCTCTGCACTAAATAGTGATGGCATAACTCATTGTGGAGTTCAATTCTTGTTTCCAACAGATTTCTGCATTTGTCTTCATATAGAATATACTATTTATAGAAATAATATAATTGAATAAAATAATACATTTTTGTACTTTACATATTTCTTTAGTTAATATTAAAAGTATTTAGTACCGGATTGCCTTATTTTATTTGCTTAACTAAATACATTTTTCACAGTTGGCAAAATGGTAGTAAGGTAGTTAAATGTAGTAAGTTAAGCAGTATAGCTTTACCTTTCGTTGTGCTTCTAGTAAAAGTATTTTCTGCTTAAATTGAAGTTAAATTAATCGTTAGAAGTCGTTTTAGAGTTTCTTTGTAATTTCGAGAGATTTTTAAGATAAATTATACAGCATACAATGTTTTAATGAAGCAACGAAATTGTTAGACCTCCAGACTTACATAAAACCTTGATATGTCAAGTTTATCTTTAAATATTTGTCAATATAAATTTTATGCCTCCTAGTATAAACGTATAGTAATAATATAATCAGTCTACTATATAAAATCTTGGATATATAGATATTATTATTACACAACTCGATAATATGATGCATGTCTTTCACCTTTCAACTGAACTCGCACCAACTGGAACCTATTTTCAGGATAAGTCAAAAATCAAGTTATTTATTTGATAAGAAAAGTTTAGTTACACTAATGTGGAAGCCTAGCTTGAACCTTGGAAGCCCTTGAGTAACCATATATACAGTAAAACACAGTATACATTACTACATTATTGTTAAACTACATTATTCTTTTCAGAGCAAAAATAATAACTATGGCAGCATTGAAAGCAGATGATGTAAAAGAAAAAGTAAAAGGGTAAGTTTTTTTTTGTTTACATTCATTACAAGATGATATTTTGAAAATAAATTTAACTTAAAAAACATTAAACAGCTCACTCAGGGGAAATCATTTTGTGAAACCTGTATTGAAATTATTGTATTGCCAAGAGCAGTGTGAGACCAGTCATGCTGGCAATATTTTGCTCATTATTGACCAAAAGTAAATGACTTTCAAACTATTCTAAAAAGCGTAATTGCTTCTTGTTTTCTTTTGTTTAACAATTTTGAAATACAAATTTCTCAAAAACTACATACTAATATAGAAATTGACTCAAATTTTCATAAGATATTACTGAAGTGGTTATCTTTCAATTTACAAAATTCCAAAAGGGATTAATTATTTGGCCAAAACACCGTAAAGTGTAAAAAAGGAACTGCTGTATATGATACAATTTATAAACAGCAATGATAATTTATCGAAGGGAAGAGTAAGCATGTTGAAAAATATTATTCCTTCATACGTTTTCCATCATGTATAGACCTTTCGGGGGTAATATATATACCATTGCTCACATATCTTGGACCTTTTTACAGGCTTTATAGGTATTTTACATGAAGTACCCAGCGAAAATCGTAAATAATTGAGGCACTACATTTTACTTTTAGAGAAAGCTTTTAAAACATTAAACTATATTAAAGGAAACAAATTTTTCTAACAATATTGATTTAGTTTTAAAGTATTACAGTTGTGGTTATTTATTACTTTTATATATGTGTCTTTTTACGTCAAATATTTATAAAAAAAATATCAAGTTGGCAATGAATTTTAGAAAAATTAAGACAGTCAACAGAGTTTTCAATTTGAATAATCTTATCAGATTTCGATTGCTTTATTTAATATTAGATTCTGTTTTGATAAAATGACAAATTTTTGAGAGAGCATTGGGAGGTATAGGCTTTTTCATCGTATCTCTAAATTGTTTTCGTTGACTTTCAATGTACAAATATTGAAAGACATCATATAAATAATTTTCGACTTCCATGCTGATATATATCATCTTTGTGTTTGGCTACTTTGATTACCCTTTGAAAAACGTTAGGTTGATAATATCATTGAAAATATTTTATCGAGAAGTATCCTCGATACTTGATTTAATTGACATTTAAAATTTAATGAATAGACTTAATAAATAGTATAATTAATAAATAGCTGTAATCGGAATGAGCTTGTGTAGATTAAAGGAATCACGTATCAGCTATTAAAGATAAACTGTTCGTGTTTCGGTTTCCAGTAATCGCGCTGCCAGGTTACTAGAAGGAAGTGTATTTCATAGGGGTTATGTTTCGTTGGGTTTCAAAACAACACCTTTAACAACTGGATTACTATTATATTAGAACCCGGTGAAAATTAAAATTGTTTGTTTTTAATTTAGAGAAATAAATGACGTCAAGGCTGAAGTAACAGCAAATCAAAGTTTTGAGGTACCAAGAGCTACATCAACTTTTAAAGGGTAAGGTAAAGCGTTACTTTTTTAATATCAATTCAATCTTTATAACGGTTGTCCAAATATTTGTTTTGTTATTATAATTTAAAATCAAACATTAAAAATCATTTTCAATATGTAAGGACGTCTTTATTTTAATTTTTGAAATTTTATGTCATTTTGTGACGTCATGCTTTTTTTTTCTGGATTAATATTCCTTTAGTTCCATTAATTTCTCTCATGCAGTACAAATTTGATGTCAAAATCTTTATCCAATCAAAAGAAATTACAGTTTTAGTATACCGTATGCTACGTAAATCTAAGAATCAAGGACACAAATTTTGACGTCATCGGAAATATGATGACATCAGCATAAATATCTTTCTCCGGTTTTGTTGATCACGACTAAGTATGCTAAGCGGCTGTGGCACAATGGTTAAGGAGTTGGACTTACGATTCTGAGTAATTACAGAATTGTGAGTTCAAATCCCGGCGGGCTTTAGTATCGGGGTAACCTAGGGCAACTTGGATTCACGATAAGTCTAAAGTGACTTCTGGAATCCTATGCATATAGTACTGATAAAAAAAAGTTTCATGGTTATATCATTTGTAGTTCCTGAGATTTCAAGGGGGCATTTCGAGATTTCGGAGATTTTGCCACCCCTGGTAAATCAGGGTCGATGTAAATAGGGTTAAACCATATTTAGTCGTACATAATGTTAATATTGAAACTATTTTTCTTTGTTGGTTCTTTCATCGCGGAATTAAAGTTATTTACAAATTGTAATAACGATTTAAGAAAAAATTCCAAAACTAGCGGTTATCATTTGTTTTATTTATAAAAAGTTGCAAGGTTTTACGCAGTCAAAACAAGTTGTCATATATTATATGTTTTGGTAGAAAATTTCCTATGGCAAAAAAAGCAACCTGTAATCAAAATTGTGATGCTTTTTTTTTTGTAGGAGTGAATTTAAAAAAAAAATTCAGCTGTCAATTAATCGTCATCGAAAACATCGCTTGTCACAAAGCATGCCGGTCAAGATAGATGATCGATACATTGGAGTACAAGAAGACAGCCATAAGAAAATCTATGGTAAGATTTAGGCATTGAAAAATTATTACATTTCAAAAGAGAAAGTGAAAGTTTAAAGTTAAAGTAAAAACATTGGCTTATTTGGTATAATTTGTCTCTGTATCCCGTGTCGAATAAAAGTATAATCCATAATCTTACAGAATATTAATCTTCCCTATACAGTATGAGTTAACTTTCTTATAAAGTATTATTTAAAGAGATTTGACCTAATACTTTTAGACCACTTGGTACTTGAGGGAAGATCTTATCGTCGTCGTGGAGCATCATCATTCAAGACAATTTTCTATGAGGAGATACTAAAGGAAACGTCTTTACCATAAGGAAAGTCGAAATCCCTTATGCAGAAATAAGGTATGAAAATACTTAAGTTTTTAGATAGATTACGCACCTTTACAAATTTTACGAGTTCACAAATCTCCCCGCTCCAGTGTTTCCATAATTGTTATTAAATCATACAAAACCACGGGATAAACATTACAGGTTTTGGTCAAGTGACTAACATTTTTAATGTCAAATCTAACATTTATTTTTTCATTCCATCATATTTAGGTAGCGTATTCGTAAATCCAATATCGCAATCCATTGAAGATTACGACGCTGTTTAATTCAATTTTTTGAAAGTAATACAGTCAAAAATTTATAGAAAAGTTTAGTATAATTTTATGTGTTTTTATAATTGAGCATATTTTCAAAAATATTTGACTTTTTTTTTTTGCCATTCTTATAAAAACTAAAAAGTAAAAGTAACTAAACTACCTTAATTAAAAATTATTTTAAATTGTTCTAAAATTACTCTCTCACATAATAATTTTAGAAGTAATAAGTATAAATTTGGTTGCGACAAAATATCCGAACATTTAATTAGCTTTTTATAAAATATGTATTATGCATGTATGTATAGTGATATATCACTTCACAGTGATATAGCCTCCCCCTTCCCTTCGTGCAGAAATCTGGTGAAGTTGGATTCGAGCCTCCGGTTGTGACTCGCTCTGCATTAGCTTGTAATGTTATTCTAGTCAGTGTAGCCCGGGTAGCACAGTTGGATAGAGCGTCGTGGTACTGACACGGAGGTCGTGGGCTCGAACCCCATTTCGGCCAGAATTTCTGCATATCTCTCCATATAGAATGTAAATATATATAAATAGATAGTTATGGAGTATAGTTCTGTCTATACTTTCGTTAAAAAGGTGTAATTTATATATTTCTACTTTTTACCATAAAGATTTTTGTTAGATTGTTCTTTTAATTTTAGGAAATTTTTTTTAACAAAACTTTAAAATAAAGATACTTATGCATTAAGTACAGTGTGTTAAATATCTCTTTCTCAAGCTTTAAGTCATATTTAGAAAAATTAGCCCAAAGGGCTCAATAATTGCAGGAAACAATACGTATGTGCGTTATTTTCGCTCAAAAAAGGCATTTTCATAGAACTGCACAAATGTTAGAGGTTCTTTTGATTTATTCAATTTCCTGAAGATTTTTTATTGATTCTGTAAATAATGTAAATATATATTGTTTTTAGTAATTATAGTAATTTTAGTTATTTAGAAATAATTTATATTGTAAAAGAAAATCAAAAATAATTGAACTCGTGCAATAATATATTCCCTTTTCTGAACCGTTATTCAGCTCTTTAAAATATTTAAAGTATTTGTATCATTCATTTTCTGTATTTATAGATGTGTTGCTATAATACGTCACTTGTTTCGATTACCTCGATTACTCTGCTATTTTAAACACTATGATTTCTTTATATTGTTGCCTGTAGCTAGAGACAAAAGTTTACGAGAATTTTCTGTCATACTTGGTTTTTTGATGATCTTTTTACACTTAAAAACTTTTTTCAAAAACTTAATGACTTGAAATAAAAGCATAGTCAAAAAAGTTAATTGCATAGGGAATAGAATTTATACTAAAATTGGATTTACCATGTAAAGAATGCTTAAACCTAATGTAAACATTTGCAACTCATCTATGCAAAGATAAATAAAAAATATCTGTAAAAGCTAGAATAAAATTTTAATTTGCTGTATTGTTGTTTCACTCACTTAAACATTTCTTTGCAAACTCTCTTAAAAAATTATTGATTTGAAAAGCAGTTGAAAAGAATATTACTTTACGGTATTATTTTAAAACCTAAGTGTGATTCACTGATTTCCATTGCGGTCCTTATTCACAGAAATAATAACCGAGTCACTCCGAAATCAAGCGGAGGGTTGCTAAATGACCTTATTTGTTTATTAAAAACTAAAAGTAACGAAAGAAACAAAAATAAATAAATAAAAAAATCAAGATACTTACTAACAAAATATTGTTACTTTCACTCAAAGTTCTCCAAAGCGCTTTAGAACATGCTTGAAAATGCTCAAAATATTATTGATATTTTTCTAAAGCTTTTTAAAAAAATTGTCTTTTCTTCTGGTTGTGATCAGGACCTGGAAATGTATGATTGAAAGTTGTCTCTACAGTAGAGAGTGAACAATTTTTAATGAGCGCTGCTTATTTCCAAAGATAATTAATTGTCTTTATCTAGAAAATAGTTTCTTTTATTTAAATCAACGTTCTCGTTCTCGTCGCCGTCGTAGATGAGCAAGGTCTCTAGTATAATAGGGAGTTTAAGATTCTAAAACGACAACTGCGACGTCAAAATCGTAGAAAGACTTCATGCAAGAAAATTACTTTCTTAGAAATTTTGGGATATAAACTGTTTGGTTAAAGTTGACAGAAAAAATAGTTTATTCAAACATAAAGAGATTTGAGTTTTTAAAGATACTAAATTTAATTTTGTGTGTTTACGTTTTAAACCACTAAACCTGTTTACGTTTTATGAAAACGTTAAAAAGTTATAAACGAAGCTTACTCAAAACATCAAGCTTAAACTTAACTACTCTCTAATTAACATAACAGTAATTAAACTCATATTTCTTTTCTAATCAACTAATCACTTACATTGTTTTATAGACGTTTCAGTTGTCGTTGGCGCTTTGAAATCTTAAAGTCTCTAATGACAGACAAAACTGATTGACAAGTTGATCAAAACTATTTCCTTTTTGTTAAACAAAAACTATTATCTTAATAAACATTTTCGGTCACATAGTACTCAGCTTAATTAATTTGTATTAATTGTAATTAGCGATTATTGTAAACAATTATCTATCTATTGTAAACCACTATCTATCTATTGTAAACAACTATCTATCTATCATAATATCTATTATTGTAGATAGCTATGTGAAAATGGAATAGATTTGATAATTAAAAACCTATCATACTGAACATACTTAATAAAATATTTATTTTTAAAGAACTAGAAAGCAGGAACTCTTTCGAATTATGCTTGATGTAAGTAAATCAAATCAAACTTTATTTTCAGTTTATCGGTTATGATACCTTGAAGCTAAGGATTGATGTTTAGTATTGCACTATTGTTTTATAATGTTGGTAGTTGTTAGCATACTCTAAACTATGTTTCCTATGATGTTTGTTTTGACAGACCTGGTTGAGCTTGTAGCTGAATGATACACGAAGTTATAATGTAAGGAAATACTGCAGGTTTACCTTAGGTAAATAAGTATAATATATCAAAATACATGGTTCGAAAAGATGAGTTTCTTATTATATTTTTTTTCCAATGTTTAGATAATTGTAAGATTGTCTAGATAAGGTTTTGTTCATTGTTTTATTGCAATAATCAATATTACCAATCCAGCAATAATCGAAGTTTTAGAAATCTCGAAAGTTAAAGTGAATCTACGGATATATATAGGGCAGCAAAAACAAATGTCAGCAGATAATCACCAAAAATAAAACTCCCCTAGGAATATAATAATCATGAAACATTTTATAAACTCCCAAGAAAATATTAAATACTTGTTTTGCATTATCTTTTAAAGACTTATTTCAGTATTTATTGTTTTCTCGTGCATATTTTTATTACTTATTTATTTCTAAAATCACTTTACCAATTCTCTAGTGTTTATGTTTTAATGTTTTCGGGTGTTTAGATAATTCGATTTATTATTATTTTATTATTATTTTTTTTCTAGTCAATATGTACAATAGCTTTTTTATAAAACTAATTAAAATCGACTTTAATGAATAAATACAAAACAGAAATCTAAACTTCAATTATATATCAATTACAAAAATCTAAAATTAACATTAAGACTAAAGAGATAAAAGTACTTGTCTATATAATTACTTATATTATTTTGTTATTGTTTTATAAACTGTAATGAAAGTTTTAGAAATCATAAAAGTCAAGGTAATTTATTTTGTTACGAAAAAATACTTTAGCAATTAATGAAAACAACAAAAAATTTATTTGCGTTATGACTTTTACAACTGCTGTCACAGTGCTGAATGCACGTTTCACGTTTTCACGTTTCCTGCTTACCCTTCATACCCGTATATTCACTCAAAAAAGATTCTATATAAAGAGGAGACATTTCTTTTTAACTGCCATTTTATCTCTGGTACTTAAGTTTTATAAAAAGACGATATTGCTGTTATTAACATGTGCTTCAAAATGTTGAATTGTTGGATTGTCTGGGACATCTCTAGACTAGAGTCGTTCTTTAAAAATTTAAAAGAAAAAAAATGGAAGAAAAAATTGGAAATCAAAAAAAGCCGTAAAAGCCGTAAACGGAAAAAATCGAAAAGAACAGACTCCAGTCTAGGACATCTCAAGAGTATAATACCATTAAAAAGTTGTTAATGGTTACACAGTTCAGTATTCTCATAAGTAACATTGTTTTAATGATACCCCAGGCAATCCCACAATGCGAAATCAAATACAGATAAATCAAAATCTTTTTACATGTTTTACTCTCTTTTTAATAAGGTCTCTATATTATTTATAAAAAAATATAGATATTTAAAATATCCCACGACATATATTCTTTTAATACAAGTAATTAAAAGTAATTAATTGCTTTATCTATTTATAAAAATAAAAATGAACACGCTTTTAGTAATCTTTTTAGTTTAATTAGCAATATACTTACTCCTCCCACCTCTTCATTGCAAAGTGTACGATCAGTTGTTTTTTTAATTAAAAATATCATATGCTTTAGGTTTGAGCATGAAAGTACCATAAGAAGGAAGTAGAACTAATTAACTCTTTTGCACTGAGCTTGTGGAAATGACTCTTTAATTTCTCGAAAGTAGTTAGCAGTTATAATACCATTTAGCACTTATTTGCTTCGGAGACTCATTAATATCTCTAAAGAATCTAATTACTTGCAGTAAAGTATTAGCGAATAAAGCTATAAAAGGTAAATAAGATCTACAAAAAGTAAAACATTTCTCTCAACTGTAACTAAGGCAATCCTCGATAGCTTCATTTCATTTCACTGTCTATGTCACTGGGAACCTTTTCGTGAATCAGTGCCTTGACCATTACACTACCTTATAATCTTCTTTTAGCATGACAAAAGAAAAGACGTAGCCCTTAAAAGCTTTCGTTAACAGTTTTTTATTTCATCAATAAGCTTAGTTTTTATATCATTAGTCGAATAAATAGAAGCAATTAGTAAGAATAAAAGAACACATTAAAAGAATCCATTCCTTCTTATGGTTTCATGGTTTGCGGCAATTGGTTATTCGCGTTTCCCTTTTCTAATTATATCCAAGCATTATACATTTTTCCCTTTCCGTTGTTAACTGGATACTATTATTGTTTTACGGAGCTTAATGTAAATTTTTAGATGAAAAGAGTTTGTTATATTTGACATATGGTTTTTATTTGTTTGCCTCGAAGCATTTACCGACAAAAATGGCACCTCCAGCGCGATATAATTACAATTATGGTGGTTATTATCAAATTATTGAAACATAAATATAATTTAAACTAGACATTGGTTATTAATTTTAGTGTTTATTTTATGCGACAAAAAATTTTCCCGCCAAAAGTGAAACACAATTAATTCTGGTAAGAAATCGTCGTTTAATTATAATTGTAGAGAGAAACAATTAACAATAATAATTAATTAACCAATAATATGTGATTACCGTGAAAATTTAGAAATGGTGGATTTATCGTTAAATTTCTAAATAGTATATGATATATTTTATCTATCAAAACAAACTCAAAGTTATAATGTTGCAACAGATGTTTTTATAAAATCAAAACTAGATTTATTAGTTCATTGCGTGGAAAGATCAAGAAATTAAGCGAGGGAAAGATCAAGAAATTTTGTATAGATGAAGTAAAGCCGATGTTACACTAAATAACAAACCAATATTAGTAAGAACTATAACGTTATTTGACATTAACTAAAGCTGCTATTACACTGTGACAATTATTCAAATTCTTGCGAAGATTGTTAAAGCTGCTGTTACACTGATTATTCAAGTTCCTACGGAGATCGTTTAAAACTTCTGTTATACCGAGAAAATGTTCAAGTTTCTGCGAAGATCGGTTAAAGCTGCTGTTACACTGAAAAGATTCTTCAAGGTCCTGCGAAGATTGTTAAAGCTGTTGTTACACTGAGAAGCTTCTTCAAGTTCCTGCAAAGATCAGTTAAAGCTGTTGTTACCCTGAGAAGATTTTCAAGTTTCTGTGAAGATCGATAAAGGTACTGTTATACTGAGAAGATTTACAAGTTCCTGCGAAGATTGTTAAAGCTGATGTTACACTGAGATGCTTCTTCAAGTTCCTGCGAAGGGGAAGCAGTTATAGAAAGCCGCTAAGATACAGAGAAAGCTGCTAAGAAACAGAGTAAGGCGCCATGAAACAGGTAAGGCTGCTAAGAAACAGAGTAAGCCGCTAAGAAACAGAGTAAGCTGCTAAGAAACATATAAAGTTGTTAAGAAACAGAGTAAGCCGCTAAGAAACAGAGTAAGCCGCTAAGAAACAGCGTAAGCTGCTACAAAACAAAGTAAGCCGCTAAGAAACAAAGTAAGCCGCTAAGAAACAGAGTAAACCGCAAAGAAACAGAATAAGCCGCTAAGAAACAGATCAAGCTGCTAAGAAAGAGAGTAAGCCGCTAAGAAACAGAATAAGCCGCTAAGAAACAGATCAAGGTGCTAAGAAACAGAGTAAGCCGCTAAGAAACAGAGTAAACCGCTAAGAAAAAGAATAAGCCGCTATGAAACAGAGTAAACTGCCATGAAACAGTATAAGCCGCTAAGAACCAGAGTAAGCTGCTAAGAAACAAAGTAAGCCGCTAAGAAACAGAGTAAGTTGCTAAGAAACAAAGTAAGCTGGTAACAACCAGAGTAAGCTGCTAAGTACCAGAGTAAGCCGCTAAGAAATAGAGTAAGCTGCTAAGAACCAGAGTAAGCCGCTAAGAACCAGAGTAAGCCGCTAATAAACTGAATAAGCCACTCAAGATTAAAGATCTCGAAAAGCATGCTGCAAATATTGAAACACGAATAGAAGAGATCCTAGATTTAAAGATAAACGTACAAGAAGCAAAATTAGAGAAGAATGAAAGCATAGAGGACGTTGAAGGATGGAATGTAGAGATCGAAACAAACTAAAAAAAATGCTAAAGAGGAGAAACCTTGAAGAGCAAGTAAAAGAACAAGAAAAGGTACAATCGAGAAATATGCAGTTGGAATTAGAAGAAGAAATGAAACTAGAGCTAATGAAATTAGAATTGAGAAAAGCTGCTGAGAATAACAAAGAGTCCGTGCAAGACAAAGCGAAAGTAAACTTACCCGAGCTAATTATTACCCCATTTTCAGGAACTCATCTTGATTGGGTGAGATTTTGGGGGCAACTTGAAGTTGAAATCGATAAGTTAGAATTATCAGCAGTGGGAAAGTTTTCTTACCTCAAATAACTAATAGCTCCAAAAAATTATACTATTAATAGGTGGTTTCCGTTCAATACAGAACAAGAGCAATAAACATACTAAAGAGGAAGTACGAACGACCAAGTGAAGTTGCAAATGCTCATATACAATCAATTATGAGTTTACCTTCTATTCAAAAGGCAAACACCGTGCACATACATGGTTTCTACGAGAAACTCATTAACCATGTACAACCCCTAGTAACTATCGGAAAGTTAACGGAGATCAAAGGATATGTACGTAATACATTAGACAAACCATCTGGAATTAGAGCCGATTTAGTGAGAACAGAAAATAATTGGCAAGACTGGGGATATGCAGAATTAATAGAAGCTATTCAAAAATGGACAAACCGCAATCCGATTGAAGTAGAAGATAGATATAAGAAACATCACGAGCTAAAGAAAGATCGTCTACTTCATGCCAATCAAAGTGATACAAAACAAAAATGGTGCGTTTATTGTGAAAAGCTCGATCATAAATCTGTATCATGTACCAAAGTTCGTGAGGTTGAAGAACGTAAGAAAATACTTTTAGATAAATACTTCTTCAATTACATAGGAGAAAACCATCGAGCAAGCGAATGTAAAAGTACTATAATCTGTCGAAACTGCAATAGAAAACATCACTCTTCAATTTGTATCCAAGACAACTAACCTATGTTGACATCCTACGAAGCACCTGCTTTTCACCCAATTACGATAGTCAAAGTTAATGACATAATATGTAGAGCTTTGTTAGATACAGGCTCCTGCAATTCATTTGCATCGAGTTCATTGATTCAAAGATTACATACAAAACCTGTCAGATGTGAGATGGAAAAAATTGGAATGATGGTAACCGAGTCATTACAGAAGTTCGATATCTTTGAGAATACTGTTAAAAGTGATACTGGAAGCTTTGAACTCAAACCGAAGTTAGTAAAGTTAAAAGAGAATGTCTGATAACAGTACCTAACCCAAACTGTGAAAACATCTTGAAACAATATACCCATTTGTGCAGAATTGATTGTATTGTAAGTGTCGAAGATAATATAATAGTTAACTTAAATTTTATTAAAATTTAAAATTACTAATAAGAGTTTTTTAAGATTTTTTCCATTTCACCATAGTAATTTAAAATTTTTTAATAACGGTGATGAGACAACTTAATCATTGATAAAATTCAAAATGCGAGAGTGACTTAATACTTAGGACCTTAGAAATCTAGGAATCAAGTTGAAAAACCATAACCAGTTGGAACAGTAGCCTAGTGTCAAGTCTCCTTTTAGGAATCTTCGTATTCCCAATTAAAGGAGAATAACCTCAGAAATTATGTATCTAAGATTAGTCTAAAATTGGGAATTTGTTGGAATGACACCTTGTCTAATATATTATGACCATGACTGTATAGTATAATAGTGGAATAGAGGGTGATTACATGAAACGGATGAAACCCGCTAACTGGGTTATCATCTACGAGAAAATATTTCTAAGTATGGGTAACCGGGCTACCTCGCTTCATGTAAATACTTACTTACTAAATATTTAAATACACTAAAACACCATAAATAAGTGCATAAAGATACTATGTATCTATATAGAAGGTGACTTATATAACTGATTTTTATTGATTTTGCAGTAAAACAGTATATCATAAAAAACTACAATGCATACCAAATAACTTATAAATAACACTACCACCTTGCTGCTCTAATAAATGATACAAGTAATTTAAATGCAGGACGCTATACAGCAGAATATAAGGACGTTACAGGGCAGGAATGGCCCAATTGCAAAAGAGTTTATCTATTTGTTTGGTCGAACTTATTATACGGAGGTATGGATTCCTGCATATATCTTATGGTGAGATAAGCCCGTGTATCTGTTTTGGATGTATCAAGTTAAACAGCCGTTTTAGGCTTTGTGCTGCTGGTCTCAGGAGTTGTTCACATAACGCAGGCAAGCCTGGTTAGCAGGCCTGGAAAATGCTTTTCGTAAACGAATTATCACTTTTCTTGTTATAATTTTTTCTTCGTAAAACAAATCCTAAACGGAGTATATTACAAACCCGGCAAACCTCCTTAGTATGGGGGTGTTCACATGTATGTGTGTTCGCTTAATTAAAATTCACGATGACGTCAAAATTTAAACTTCTTTTTTACACTCGCGTCTACATTCACATCTACATTCATATGGTTTTTGCATATTTTTTTTTCGGTTTTGTACTAAGTACTAGAATGTAGGCATATTCCCTTCATCTTATAACCTCGGAATAAATAATGCAACGGAAAACATATAAGAGCGCATATTTCCCGCTACAGCACTTTTTTTTCCATACGGATTTTGTTTTGGTAAAAATTGACCGAAACTAGGTTACAAGGATATTAAATTGTTACTTTATGAACAACACTTTTTTGACAAACTCGTCGAGTTTACTTTTTTTAATGACATTAATGTGGATGAGAACAATTATCTTTAATTATGCGATTGAATTTTCTTATAATGTTGTCTTTTTTGTTTCAAATACTTCTGTGGGTATTTCCATGTATCTATAGCGGAATAATTGAATAATTGGCTCAAGTGTTTGTTTATTTAGACTCGGAAATTTATTTATAAATTTTTAATTTAGGGACGTGGGAGCCATTAATCTCTCTATAATAAAAAAGATGTAGGAGATATTAATCTCTCCATTAATGTAAGATAATCTAATTAAGAGTATTGAACCAATATAATTGGAAGCAATCGCTGCGAGTTTCAGTATTTTTGTTTTCGTTTTTAAATATTTGATCACATTTTTTGAAATAGTTTAAAGTATATTAATGTTTTACCTTTCAGGGGCTAGATAACATTATTAAAAAAAAAAATCAAAAGACTACAAAAACAACAAATGATAACAGCAATTATAACAAAATATTCAACAAACGCAACCTTGAAGTAAGCTATAGCTACATTAAAATATAAAGACAAGTATACGAGAAACACACACATAAAAAGAATGCATTATGTTTGTATGTATATTTTGTTTTAAATGACATTTAAATTCATTAAGGAAGCTTTAACTTTTGTTTCAAATTGCGCTTTTAGAAACATCATTATATTAATTGCTATAAACTGATGCTAATGTTTTCAATTTAACATGCGAATGAGTCTTCTCAGATCTTTTCAGGTCAGGTCAATGACCGTCTATTTACGTCTTAGCTTTTCAGTGACCATCTATCTACATCTTAACTTTTGCCTAACCGTCTATCTACATCTTAACTTTTCAGTGACCGTCTATCTGCATCATAACTTCTGGAATTGTTCATTACATGGCGTGCTGTTTAGTCGCAACTTGTAAACTCAGACGAAGTCCTTTTTAAGGTCGGCAAAGTTTATTTACATATGTCACATAAGCAAAGCAATTACTAAATTTAACTAAAATATACTACGTTTTGCATGAAATTGTTTTAAAAATATTTATTTGATAAAGTATCAACGGCACAATTAAATTCCTTATCTACTTTACTGGATGTTACACCTTGAACATTGGAATTTGGACTCTGGACTGTGAACTCTGAACACTGGACTCTGGACTCTGGAGGTTAGACTCATAGTCATGTGTTAAATAAAATCAGAGTCTAATAATGTTAATATTGAAATACTTCTTTCAACTCGGTCTCAGCTCAACAAACCATTGACAACATAAGCTATCGATTAACCGGAAAACCTCTTTTAGCCAGAAAACTTTATTAACGCAGAAAATCATTTGATGTACAATCCAGAAGGTGTTGCAACCCCGCCATAGTCTAAGATTCGCCTAGCGTTGTCACACTCTAGACCTCTTATCACAAAATATGGGAGGTTCTTTTAGACAATATTTTTGGAAACGGCTTCATCAGTTCAAATTATAAAAACAAGTTCTTATCTCAATATAGCAAGCAATATGAGTACTTTTAAATAAACCATGATGTCACATAATGCGTAATTCGTATATCCTGCTTCATATAAAATCTGATCAGCTCAATTAAATTGTATATAAAAGGCTTAGATAGTTATTGCAAACAACCATGTACATTAGTAAACGATAATTAAAATAGGAAATTAAGTGGAAGTAATAAACATAGGGATCAGTCATTCAGATAGATTTATAATTAGCTAGCAGGATCCTATAAGAAGTATGCTTGTATGTAAAAGATGCAAATCAAATCAATCTTGAAGCAAACGAATGAAGTTTCAATGTATTGTATTTAATAACATTTGTTATTGTTAGTTGTTGTTAGTATACTAATAACTATATTTACCACCAACGAAGAAACTTTTAAAAAGTGATTGATTAAATTTTTTTTTTTTTTTTGAAACTTTATTACTTATACCACCAAAAATAATATTGGTACAATAAGATATAAATTCCATTGAAAATATATCTTCAAGAAGATAAAAAAATGAAGTAAGGTTGGAAGATTCTTAAACATCCAAAAAGTATAGAAATTCCTTTTATCGCATGTATAGATTTACAATCTTTGAACCAACCTTACTTCATGTGGCGCTTAGGTATGGTTGTCTAAACTTTAAACATATGATGAAAAGTATAGAAAATAAAAAGTAAATAGGAAAGGAAGTAGGAAAAAACAAATAGGACAAAGAATGATCAACACAATAGGAAAAGAAGCTGAAGGATAACAGGCAAAGTGCATAGGAAATGGAACAAAAGGAACAGGAATCCGGAAACAGAAAAGAAGGAAATAGCACAAGGCAAAAGAAGGAAAAGGAATTCATCATTTAAAGTTTAGACAACCATACCTGAGAGGCAGATGAAGTACATGCTTCATCTATGCGATAAAAGGAATTTCTATACTTTTAGAGGTTTAAGAATCTTCCAACCTTACTTCATTTTTATTATCCTCTTGAAGAAATTTTTTTAATGGAATTTCTATCCTTTTTAAATCTGATCTTAGAAAAAAAGTTTAAGAAAATATCAAATGCTCTGTAAAATATAAACAACGTACCTTTATTTATTTTGCTGTTCATTTATATACAATTTTTTAACGAACGAACGAACGAACTGACTTAAACATAATTTAAAGGATTGGGATACACGCACAAACGGAAAAATAATTTCCGATTTTTGATATTTATAATAACTAAAAAATTTCTTTACAAGTGGTAGAAAGTATGAAATACAAAAATATACAGTATATATTAAACATCTTGTAAATAATATACTCTGAGAAAGTGTAAGTTTATTTCAATATTTTTGACAAAAAATGTAAATTTAGATAAAGATTTTATATGAAAAAGTTTCAAAAAATCTATGCGAATTTTCGGACCTCCAATACTGCGTCCATGTACATGCAATGTGAATTTAATACTAAAATGTTTTTTACTTATGTATCAAAATATGATTTTTCTTTCAATGCAATTAA
>JAYJMI010707946.1:2669-13853 GCA_036873855.1 Sarsia tubulosa
CGAAATTTAGTTTATCATTAATATTTATCCCTTGCAGTCGAACTTGATTAAAACTTTTTAAATTTACACCATTTGTTTGTAGCTCAATTTCTTCATTTGTATTCCTTCCGAGAAAAATTGTTTAAAAAATTGAGTTAGCTTTGAACCAGTTTAAAATATTTTGAAGTCCTTTTTTTAGATTGCTAACCATTATATCAAGTGATTTGTTACAATCATAGAGTGTATTATCATGGGCGAAATTACATATATTATTAGTTTTATATCCTAATATAAGGTTATTAGGGTTAACATACTAAATTTAAAAATGATCTCTAAAGGTATACCTTTCTCTTCTTCAGGTGATTTCAAACAGAGAGTTTATGGCCTTTACCCCTTTTAATCGGCTGAATCTTATGAGCAAATATTTACCAGATTGGCTGGTCTTACACTGCTCTTTAAAATACATTAAATTAATATAGGTTTCACAAAATAGCTTGAGTAGGTCCCTTTAACGCTTACTTCAGTCATAGTCATAGGAGCGACTATGCTTTAGTCAACTAATCTTTAAAAATTCAACCTGCTTATGTTAGATCGGTATATTAAAATTAAATTTTCAATGAGCAAGTTCAGTTGCTTCTTGTCAATTTAGCATTTGGCAAACTTCAACTTTCGAATGAAATACTTACCAAGTTCTATCTAAAACTCGTGCTGCAGATTTGGTTTGCGTATAGACAGAAAAAAGATCTGCGACATAATCATATCTGTAAAGATAATTTCTGGTTGAAATATGCCAATATACTACTAGTATAGTTGCCAATGTATAATTGAGCAACATATTTACTGTTGAGTTGCACGCTTTCAAAGCCGTTTCTTTATTTAATATATAATACTTTTTATGGTATGGTTAAGAATTGAAACATCTCCGAATCTATGAAACGACAAGCATTCAACTGCACTACCTTAAAATTTCAACTTGAAATTTCAGTCATAAAAAAGATCTCGCGCACAAAAAAAAGTTCTTTTTTATGACAATAAACAAATTTTGTTTAAAAATTCAAAAATAGGGATTCTTACGCTAAATGGTGTATAACATTGTAAATTCAAAACTATTCAGATCTTATCTTATCAGCACTTTTTCCAACCTCGTTCCTAGGATAAGTTTTCGCAAAAAAGGAAGACAAAGATATTAACTGAGCGATATTCTCTTAGGGAAAATTTACTCTGGGAACGAGGCTGGCACTACTTATCAATAAAATATACAATGAGCTATAAAAATATAAAAATTCTGATATTGGTGATCTCTTCGTCTTGACCTTGTTCCAAAACACATATAAATACATACCTCATATTAAATTGGTCATTATACACCAAAGAGCTTTTCGTTAGTAAGTTATATTTTGTTTTTGGACTACAGAGAATTTAACTTAAACTTTTGTAACCTTTAAAAACAGAAGGAGAAAGAAGAACACAATCAAAGAAAGGATTCAAATAATCATAATTCGTTTTAGACTTAATAAACCGTTCCTTTAAAAAGTCGAAAGTTATCATCCACGTTCCAATATTTTTCGAAAAGGTGATTAAATATTGTTTAAGAGTTTTAAAGTGATTTATTTACTTCAGTCTTACTTATTTACGCTTGCAGAAGGAGGTCATGTTAGAGCAATTGAAAGTATTTTAATTGTGTTAAAGATAACATTACAACGTACGTTGGTTGCAAAATCAATAAATAATAGAACTAAAAAATAATAAGACATCAAACTATAACATATCTTTTTTCCAGACTAGGTATTTATCTATAGACTATGGTTCTTCGAATTAAGCAGAAATAGGGAATATTTTTATAGAACTTTAAGGCTACGTTTAAATTCGTTTACTGTTCTGATTGATTTGATTTAAGAGGGTTTATTATTCCATAATATAGACCCTCTAAAATGAAACCCATGTACCATAATAAAAAGATTTGGCTTCTGATAGGGAAAGTACCTCCCCACGTCACCTTAAATTGTATGGCATACTTTATTTAGTGATATAAGTTAACATGTAGTCAAGATTTAATTCTTCCAAGCTTTTGAAGACTTCAGTTGCAAGGAATCGTAAATGTTTTTGATGATTATAAACTTCATTGTTACGAAGGAGTAATTCATCATATAAATCGTCACTATTGTGAATAACCTTTTTGTGGTGATTTTGCGCTACAGGTTATCGAGACAGAGACTCTAGTTAGCATTTATGAAGCTTATTTTAGCAGTATTTCAACCCCAGATGCCTTTTTTTGTGTTCTGAATCATCAGTGAAAAAAAGTAAAAAAATTCTTTAGTTACTCAACAAGTTATATTGTGTTTCATGTTACGCCACCAGAAAAATTAAAATGACCTCTTTTATCTTTCCAGTAGAATAGTTTGATCTTCTCATTGGCTAAAAAATATTTTCTACTGGAAAAACAATACAAATTAAATAAAATTTATTAAAATAAAATAACAAATAGCACCTTAATAGTTTGATATAAATGCCTTAATAGTTTGATATAAGAGGTTATAAAACACACAGTTTCTCCACATCAAAATTTTTTTTCGCGTTTTTAAAGAACGAAGATGAAAAACAGTTTTTTTATGAAAAATACTCCTGGCCCTGCCACCTAACCATCGCAGGACTTCGTTTTCACTTGTTTTATGATAAAATTTGGCTGTTCATATAGAATTACTGTTTTTTCAGTCGCCATTTTGTTTCATGGTCAAATTTCCCTTTTTAAACTTTAAGTGGACAAGATGCGAAATTTAGATGTGGAGAAACTGTGTGTTTAATCGTATGTAAAGTACATGTTTTAGTTACAGAGCATTGGCATGTTCACGCAGACCCTTGTTCACTTTCCCTTTGAATTACAATAGCTTAATGCGTGCATGGTAATTACAGATACCGATATCAACTTGTTAGAACACGACAATTTAGAACTGATTTTTTGGACTGTCGGAGTTTCCCGCTAAATACTACCAAACAATAGAGTTCAGTACAAACTAAATATCTACATACTAAAAAGGAACCGTTAATATTTTTACTAGAATTCTCGCTAAATTATTTGGAAAGCAGTCGAAAAGACGATAAAAAAGCAAACTTTGATTTAAAAGTAACCATAAAAACTGTTGTACTAACTTTAAATGATATATGTAAATTACTTGTAAATAAAATTTCAAGTGGCTATTAAAAAACTAAAATACGAACTCTGAACTTAAGATTCTGAATCAACAAAATAGTGAGCAAGGTTTCCCACTTGTTGAAACAACTGCAAAGCTGGAGTTATACGGGAGGTTCACCACTTATTGAAACAACTGTAAAGCTGGAGTTACACGGGAATCCTTTATAACCAAGTGAATTCTTGTTTTGATTCATTACTTCTTTATTAATTCATACTGATAAAAAGAAGAGGTGAAAACCACAATGATTTTTTCAATAATATTACTTGTTGCTTTAACTGCATATGCTGATGCAAATTGTAAGTTATTTTAGATACTGATATTTTGAATATATACAGGATGAATATAACAGGGAAAATCAATTATTTAATTAAAAAATACTTTAAAAGAGTAAATTTTCAGATAGTAATTAAATACAATCATGAATTCGAGTTTTTTGCGCTTTTGTGTGTAAGGAAGTTCTTGATAAACGGTAAGGTATTCATTGCGCTTTTTTATTATAAGCAAATAAGTATTCTTAGAATGAGGTTGTGTAGGTTCCTTTGCACGAAGGATTCGGGGTTTGCATTTAGGGAAGGTTGAGAGTTAGGAGCATTTGATCAGTAAGATGTAAAATTCGAATGGTGCTTGTATTTAATTCATTGTTTTCATAGGAATACCTTGTTTTTAAAACAATATCAGGTTAACGTTAAAGGGGAACTGAGGTCAAAAAACTGTGTCCCTTTTTATTTAATTATATTGTTCTATATCCAAAATTAAGAATTCTCCTTTTTAAAATTTTGAAAAATCTCATTCCATTCTTGAGATATTTAACTTTTAAAGTTGGTGAAAAATTCTAAATTATGACGCCACATCAAAAGTTGAGTTATTTTAAAAAGCGTTACTTCCAGATAACTACTTCATATTTCTGAAATATTTTTCATTTAAACTGTAGAGTACCCTTAGTAGAGATACCCTTAACATATTGAAAGTTTTGAATGATAAAACAAAGAAAATCAATCTTGAGCAATCGGCTATTATATAGTATACTACGTCACGAACCGCGTATGCTACGTCATAATTTTTGATTTTGTTTCATTTTTCAAAAATGAATATCTCGCGAATTAAATAATTTTTTTCAAAAATTTAATTTATAATTTTTAAAACACTATCATTAAGCAAATAAAAATATGACACCATGTCCAAATCTCAGTTCCCCTTCAATAGGTAATGAAGTTATAGATAGGGTCTTTACTCCCTAAGGACCGAAACCCCACTACCTATGATAAGAGTGTAACACACTTTATTTTAAATGCACAAAAAAACTTCAAGAATTCTTAGCTTTACCATCTATAGTTTCATATAGTTCATATATTTATGCTGTAAAGTAATCGGGAGCTGCAAAGACAGGGAGACACAAAGTAATTAAATTTCTTTTATAAGTTCTTTAAAAAACTTTATTCTATTCAAAGATATCCGTGCATCGACATAATCTCCCTCTAATTGGTCAAAATATTTTATAAATAAGTTATGGCATTTATTTCTATTTTGTATCCATATTTAAGGAAGAATATTTATATCGATAGAAAAAAAATTCTTCATTTTTTTCCGAAAAATAATTCTTGGAAAAAAATGGAATTAAAGTTATCTTGATTTTAAATTATTTTACCTGTGTCAAACATCTTTATGTTAAACACGCTTAAAGGTGTGGCTTGTTAACGGCTTGCATACTGTATTACTATTACTATTAAAATCATAAAATATATTACAAACAAGAAAGTGTTCCTAATATAACAGTAGGGTACACATTAATTAAAGGTGCAGGGGGCCTGTGTAATGTACAGGCTACGAACGTTGAATTACTGATACACGATTTATGATTTTATCGACATCATTGTTATTAATATTTTCCTCGAAAAATGACATCAAATCTATTGAACTTTTAAAGTACTTGCATTGAAATAAATGTTGTTAAGTTTCATTTTCGTTACATAGTTTGCATACAAATACTGTTTTACTGCTTGCAAAGTTCGATCTATCGGGAACCATGAATGTTCGTATTCGAAGTATCGTTCTAGATTGTAGACAACTGCATTCATTGAAGTATGACTTACATTTCCCGTTATCTAAACAATAATTTTTGTGAGAAATTTTTGATTTTAAAATTTTTTCTTTCATTATTTTATCGATTGCTGTTCGTCTTAAGTTGTTATTAACAATTGTTTTCCGCTGGTTTTTAGTTAAATCATAAATTTCTCAGATATATTTATCAGATATATCGATATCACCTCTACCGACTTTAATTCGATCGCATATAAGTTTCCATTGTTTCCTTTTGAATTGAAATTGTCACCTAGGTATTTTGCATTTTGTACTATTGGAATTTTTATATTATTTAGCTGTAATTTTGTTAAATTGCTTCGTTTGGATTTCATTAAAAGAAATTTACATTTGGATTCATTTTGAAATGACAGATGAAAGAATAAACTTTTTTCTGATCCGAAGTTATAGCCCCTTAAAAAGGCACAAGTTTTTGACAAAAATATCACTATTAGCCAATCAATTCTTTAAAATACTAATTAAAATTCCATTTCACACCTTTTAATGACCTACTTATTGTATAACTTAATAACAGATCGGATCCCGGATGGTATAAAAGAGGTACTACACATGTCTCCCTGTATGCACAGCTTCCTGGTTTCATACTTTTTCTTACGTTTATTTTTTCTAATTTAGGCCCACGTGATGTGTATCCGCCATCGACTTGTGTTTACATGAGAGATATGCAAAGACGTTCGTGTCAAGGAGACATGTTTATGCAGATGTATTGTGCTACCACCTGTGGCTGCGGGGGAGGACGTAAGTCAAGTTGAAATAATAACTTTATTACAATTAATCTTCACAAAGTATTTTGTTATTACGTTATTTTCGGTATTTTGCAGAAAAGGATACTTTTCACTGTATCAATATCCGTAAATATAGCCGTATCAATTTTAGACTAATGTAACAGCCACAGCAATTTCAAAAACAATGAATCAAATCGTTTTTCTTTTTATCTTACATTGCTAATTCATGAATATTTTTAAGGAATGGAGAATCTTCTTTTTAGAAAATATAGCATAACTTGTATAAACATAGCAATTTTTATCTTTAGGTCCACAAACCCCAAACCCCCCACCAAGAACATCAGGACCACCAAGCGGAGGTAATTGTTTTTCCTGCTCTTTTCAATTGTAATACTGTAGCAAGTCTAGAAAGAAGGTTCGAAACTATGCTATAGTATGTTGTGAAATTAACGTGGCTCATTTCAAACAAATTATAATTAGAACCTTTTATTTCGGTAATTGGTTTTAATTATAATTTGTATGTTATGTGTGTATCATTTCTCTTCTCTTCCCATATGTTTACACTTCAGAATATATATATGTATATTTACTTTTTTATACTCGGAAGATGTGTCAACTTGTGACGGCAGTCAACTTCTAATGTAGTAACTATTTAGTCCGAGTCGCATTAACGCACGGAGAACCGCACCCTTGTTCCTAGGCAGCTATAGGAACCAAGTGTTTCCCTTGAAACACACAAGGCAGATTAGAAGGTACGGCAAATTCTCCCAGCCGAGTATCGAACCGGGTTCGGTAGATAGAACTGCGAATGTGTTACCGTTATGCCATACCACCAATAATGTTACTAGCTTTTATATATCAAAGATTTTTGGTGAAGAGGAGAGCTTTTTTCATTATCTTGAAAACTTTCTTTCTTTAAATTTAGTGCTATGATCTTTTAGCTGCTCTTCCTACACATATTTAAATGATAGATTACTAGAATATATGATATCTGGTCATTGCACAATATACTTTTTAGTCTTTGTTTACTGCAGGAAAATGTGGTCAATCTTTCTATCAACAAGGAAAGGTTATTGCTGGAACAACAGCTCAAGAGGGTGCATGGCCATGGCAGATATTATTGAAAGCTAATGGCCGCCCAGGATGTGGTGGTTCTTTAATCAGTAACAAATGGGTGGTTACTGCTGCACATTGCATAACTGGAGGATCTTATTCCGTTGTGTAAGTTTTTATTATAATTTGCCGTTTATTTTTATGACGCTATATTAAAGCTATTATACTTTAATCTCTGCTGAAATTTTCAGATGGCTATAGAAGCAATTTAGTTTTTTTACAAAGTTTGGAATTGTTTTACTTATGATCTGCTCAATCAAAGATTTAGCTTTTATAACTCTTTGACTCAATGAAAGAAGGTGAAAATTACCATCTTCGTTGAAATACTAAATTTCGATACAGGTTTCACAAAAATGATCTCACTTGAAGTTGTACCTTTAAAGACTTAGACATAATATTTAGCTTCCTGCTAAATAACAGAGATAAATTTGTTCAAAACAAATGCTTCCAGAGTGCAAAATGGTGCAAAATGACTGACGGTCCATTTACAATTAGGAAAAGTTGCTACTTTAAGCATTTATATTTCTCGTTATTACAACGGAACTAAAACTTCTTAGAATTAAAATTCTTTGATAAAGTATTAAAAACCACAACATGATAGTTCATACTTTTGTCTTTAGATTGGGAGAACATAATAGGAATAGTCGTAATGGGAACGCGCAAGAAATTAGAGCAAGCAGAGCTTTTGCTCATCCTAGTTATAACAGACGAACATTTGACAGTGATATCGCTTTGGTTGAATTAAGTCGGCCAGCCCAATTGAACAAATATGTACAACCTGTATGTCTACCAGACAATGTCGCTCCTGAAAGATCTTCATGTTATATTACAGGTAAAACACTAGACTTGAGAAAAGAAAATTTCAATAAGATTTGTATCATCCATTGAGTTCCTTTTATTTCTTTTCAAACTATAGCGTAAATTAAAGCATCAATTGGAAAAAAATAGTTACGTAATATATATTCTATATAGAGAGATATGCAGGAATTTGGAAGGAGGGGGATTCGAACCCACGACCTTCCCGTTAAATCCGAGACGCTCTATATAATCTATATTATGTATTAGTCTGTGTTTAGTAGGTGTTTAAGGACTTACTCAGGTGTTTTTTGGTCAAAATAATTAATCCTTACTTCACGATTGTGAATCGAAAGATCACTACTTCCGTAGTGTCCTGTAACAATCAAGAGTCAGTTTCTATGTGTAGTTTTTGAGGTATTTCTATTTCAAATCCGCTAAACAAAAGAAACAAAAAAATATTTAAGCTTTTTTAGAAAGTTTGGAATTATTTTATTTTTGATCTGCTAAAGATTTATTGCCTTTTCTGTTTACAATACATAAAATTCAATGCAGTTTTCATAAAAATAGTTTCACTTGAGAAAGTCCAAAGTATTTCTAACTACTTATAACTGCTACTGCTTTTAACCACTTCCATTTTTAAAGGATGGGGTAAAACATCATCAAATGGTCAAATGCATCATATTCTTCAACAAGCCCCTATGCAAGTAGTTAGCAAACAAACATGCCATGCAAAGAACTACCGAAACATTCGAATTGCAATTACTGATACGATGATATGTGGTGGTGGAAGTGGAAGTATCTCCGGTTGTCAAGGAGACAGTGGTGGTCCATTTGTTTGTCAAACAGGTGCAGGTGGTAGTTATGAATTACACGGGGCCGTAAGTCATGGATCGAGATCATGTAACTCGCAAGAAACTTACACAGTATTCGCACGTGTACAACATTTCAGAAGCTGGATTCGACAAAACACTGGAGTCTAAATATATTATTTTATTTATCGTTAAAATAAGTTTCTCTCCCTAATAGTTTTTCGTTTTTATATGTTTGATCCCCTTAAATAACAGCCATACTAAACAAGGGGAGATTAATTTCTTCTGATATTTGATATCGGTATTTGTTTATTGTGAAAAAATAACGATTACTTGAAGTGTCGTGTAGCCGATGCTAAACAAACCCCTGAGAAACGGACACAGGTTTTCTAATAGACTTTTTCGAAATTAAAGAAGCCATATTGAACTTAAAACTTTCGGTAGTGTAAATTTTTTTTTTAAAAAAGCATAAAACAGCTGCATATCTTAAAAACGTTTTTTGTTGAAAAGTTGAAGTTGCATTGTTTGAAGTTTTGTAAGTTTTGTAAAAAACAAATACAGGAAAATTACATGATATTGTATAATATAAATCAAATAGTTAAGTTAAAAGACAGCACTTTAAAACAATTACCAGCTTCTAAATTGTTTCACTGAAGATCAAAATCATAAATTATATCAAAAACATATCAAATATTTTTGATAAAAAATAATATGCAGCGTAAAAACGACCTGTAACACTTTAAAAAATAATATGCACTTTCAAACATTTTAATGGGTGTAAATGTAACTGTCAATGGCGGGAAAGTTCACGCCCATTGTTATGACATATTCATATTGACTATTTTTTTAAATATATTGACTAAAACAAATATTTTGTAATCGATAAAAAAAAATTCTTGAGAAATATTTCAATTTTTTTTTAATCAACTAAATATGATTTGAATAAAGGTCTTCTATTTGTGTATTTATTCTTGATTTATATTCATGTCGTTGAATGCTGAATATATTATAAATTCATGAGCAATTCTTCGTCACGTTGTTTTCAGCGTCGTTGGAACAGAAATGACGAAAGAAGAAAAAGAAAATTTAACACATGAAAAATTATTAAGAATTTAATTTACAATAAATATATCGAATATTTCTCTTAATTTTTTACTAAAAGCTTAGAAGTTGCACTTATTTTTCAAGTTAAAACTAAGGAATCGAAGAAACAAGGATTGAAATAGAATTTTGATTTTTAGGATTTTTTTTTTACTTTACAAATGAGCAATGGAAGTATGCTGGTACTTGGTGTTGCTATCCCTAACTGTTGCAGGTAGGATACGATGCTTTTTTAAAAATATCTACAGCATTCTCAGATTGTATATTAAAGGTACTGATGCACGTAATCTCGAAATTTAGGGGGGTTTTCTTACACCTTATTTTCATTGAAGATCTACCAAGTATAAACAACTGGAAAAAAGCTCAGTTCCAAAGAAAATGACTTTTTTTGACTAAATAAACCGCAAGTACATTGTGTTGCTTACACATATTGGGTATGAAACCCGATTTTCAAAGTGCTTCTGTGGGCTTATTTCTAAACTTCAGAATAAGATATTTAGCACATAATAGGATATTTATTTTTGAGAATTACGTGCATAAGTACCTTTAAACGAATATTATGTAAACTCATCTTGTAAACATCAAAAACAAATGTGGAGATAAAGCAAGTATAACTACGCTAGACTTTTAAAATTTCACTAAATAGTTTTTCTGTTCTGCTTTTTGATCTTACAACTACAGAAAACAGTTGTTACTAAAAATTTAGAGATATACTAGATATAGTCCAGGTCATATGTGAGCAAGGTGCCACTTTTTTAGGTAGAAGTTTTCATTATGATTTTTTGAAAGGTTACTATATAGGGAATAAGAAATAGGATGGTTTACAGGCTCTAAAGGTGGAAATCGATTTTTATTGGAGTACCCTTTGTAAATGAAAAAAAAATAATTCAATGATGTTGAAATAAATTGTTAAGTTGAATCCGGCTCGAAAAGAAGACGAAAAAAAGGTATTCAAAATCTTTTTTTCATATGTGGTTCCAGAGATATTTGCATTTTAAGGACCTAAATTATGGCTTTTTCGTTGTTTTTGATGACATCAGCAGTTTATCAAAATATTTTCAGCTAAAAAAAATAAGTGCAAAATATTAATATCTCCATGGTCCATTTAACATACTATGTATTATTATTAATGGTATAGTTTTGCTTTTCACTGCGAAAAGTGTACGTGGAAACTGGCGTATTATTCAATTCAACTCTAGTCATACTTTGCTCCACATTTTAAATGATAATAATTCATGGGGAGCTTAAGCGATACATGTTTAAAACCGTCTTTGTGCTGCTGCTGCTGCTGCTACTGCTGCTGCTTCGCTTACGGGGAAACGACAGGGCGCGATATAGCTAAAAACTGTAAAACTTAGAAACGATGGGGCG
>JAYJMI010708168.1:0-13850 GCA_036873855.1 Sarsia tubulosa
CTTATGATGTGCTAAGTACAAGGAATTGAAATTTACCAGTTTGGTTTACTTCTAACAACTCTTTTAGAATACTAAATTTCAATATAGGTTTCACAAATATGATCTTGCTTGAAGTTGTACCTTTAAGACCTTAAACTTAAACAAAAGCAAATAAAAGAATATGACAAAAGAAATATGACGATAAGTGTTTGTAATCACTCCAGCTAAGCTATGATAACTCGCTGATCAAACATATGCATCTGGAAAAAATTTCAGCCGTTTTCTATCTGTAGCATATGCTTCTATGCGAGCACTTTGTGTTGCCTACACATATTGGACTTTGCTGGGGGCTTATTTCTAAGCTTCATAACAGGATATTTAGCAAACTGTTAACTTGTTGTTTTTACTTCCTATTGAGAAATTTATTGGTAGGATATTTTTTCTGATAATTACGTTCATAAGTACTTTTAACTGTGCGGTCTTTAACTATGTAGTTTTTACAAGAGCGAATAGCACAAGTTGTTTATTTAGTGTAGTTTTTTTGTTTATTTTAATGCTTCGCCCTTCTATGTTAATGATAAACTTGTAGGCTTTCATTATTATTACCGAAAAATCAATTCCAACTATGCATCATTGCTTTTGGAATCTTATTAAACACTTGATAAAAAGTTTTAACTCATTTTAGAGTTGTTTGGTTATTTGAAAGCACTTATTCTAAATATTTGAATAAGACAAAACAAGTGTGGTGAGACAAGTATGAGACAATAAAGTACCGAAGAATGCGGAAAATAAGTGTTATATAATTTTGTAATACATTACTAATATTACAATAGTTCATGGTTTGTAAATGTAAACAAAAATTTACTCAATTATACCGATGCAAAGCCACAATGTCTCGCGCTATTTTGAATTTAGAGCTAAACTACTCTAGTGCATTTTAATTAGTTATAAAAAATTAGTTATATCCATTTTTGTTCCTTTTGAATCTTCAAATAAAGATCTACTTAAATTCAATAAGCGAACTTTTTCTTAGATTTATTTATAACTGTTTTTGTCAAAACAAAGAAAGGGTAGGGTACAGTAAGGGCGTAGTAAGAACTTTTTTTAGTTGTTTATTTTACCATGCTTAGTTAACTGGAATAATAAAGATATGAAAGATATATAAAAAAAAGATATAAGTTATTTAAGAAAGCAAGAAAAATAATCTTCAATTGTACTTTTGTTTTCTTTATTTTCAAAGTATTTTTGTTTACTTACTAGGAACAACTAAAGTATGAGTCGTTTTATATAAAAATACATGTGTAATTATTTATTATTTTACTTGTTTTTTGAAAGTGTTCACTTGTGTATAGCTAGATTTTTAGGTAATTTCTATGTTTTTTTACCTTTAATTGAAAAAACGAAAGTCTTACTTCTTAAGTCTAACTCGCCAATTTTCCGAGCCAATCATTTTAACTTTTAACAATGCTCAAATCGTAATTAAACGCTTGTGGTGAAATTGAAAAATTGTAAAAATTAGAAAAAGTCCACACATTTTATGACCTTGATTGTAGAATATTTTCAAATTATTCATGTTCAAAGATAAACTCACAAAAAAGAAGCAGTTAAAAGCAAATTATTTGTTGCTAAAGCTGGATGTATTAAATTCAGGGGGGATTGAGGGGGTAATCAACCAAATCAAGATGACAACCCCAAAATTGTAGAAAAACGTTTTTTCCGGTAGGACCCCACCATGGGAATGAGGTAACCATGGTCCTAAGTACACAGTTAAAGTATAAGTATATCTTATCCTGTATTCAAGAAAGTAAGTCTTAATGTCAGGCTTTTCTTAATTTTATCAAATAAATTAAGCGAAACGGAATTTAGATGCGTTAGAATAGTAATCGATCTGAATTATTAAAAACTTAAAAATATTTAGATATTCGAAAAATTTCAAAGATTTCAGTCTTTCTAAAAAATAAGACAAGAGTGATATTTCTTTGAATAAATAATAGTTTGTCAGACATTTAGCCTACTATATAAAACCTTCCGCGTATTTAGCTATTTACTATCACCGCGATTCGTCGAATGCTCTGCAATGCATTTATACTGCTAGCCTAGTATAGCATTCAAATCTCAACTTACCAAAATACCTGCAGAACATCGGCAATAAATGTTTTAGCCAAGATAAGGGAGATCCGCTTGAACTATCTTTTAGTGGATGGAAAACTCGTATTAGTACTGGAAACATGTGGTTATCGTTTTCCATTGGTTGATAATTTGATCTATTGTTGAAAAGCCTTCTATAGAACAATGTAAAGTTTAGATGCACAAATTTGAAGTGAGAGAAAAAAGACAAATAAACAATATGTTCGGTCAGAGGTCACTTTGAAAATATTCTCATAATTAGGGATATTTGCAAATGTTTTGCATTCCTTATCGCGTAGGACAAGCACTTGAGTGGAGAGTTTATTAAAAGTTGAGACATTTAATAAATAAATATATATATTTTTATAATATTGACAATAGAAATATGATATATTATATTGAAGATATAAATAAAGTCTATATTACACGAAGATATAAATAAGGACTGTTTTAAACTTGATATTCATCTTCCAAATTTGGATTGTAACTAGCCTCGGAACCTCCTGAGTGATAGCCTGTAGACGATGAATATGATTTGTTTTTAGGTATATTCAAGATACCATTAGGTCTATCCCATATGCTGTTCAAACTAGCTAACGACGTTATGTCGTCGTCCACAGCATGTATTACAATTGCGGGATTTCTAGCTGCCGGACCAGAAAGTTTCCGGTTAACTTGTTTTTCGTGTTCTGAACATTGAAATTTCTTTCTTCTTTCTTTATGTCTTTCTCTTGGAGTTTGAATTTTTATCGGCGAGTTATAAGGCGAGTTACTAAAAGGCGAGTGACTACTAAATGGTGAGTTATCGTATGGACTATGACAACCATCACTTTGTTTAGTATTACCACTTTGGCGAAATCGATTATCGTGTGCTAGTAATATATGTCGTTCGGGTAGCGATATCTTTCGATCGCCGCGCTGCAATAATTTGTTATTCTAAAATAGAAAAAAAAAATATTATAAAATCTTCAAACAATTCTATATAAGACATGAAATGTTCCAAAGACCCTGCTTCAGTTTAATTCGAGCATCAATAGGTCAAAAAGCATCAACAATTCTAGCAAACAATATCATCTGTTTTTTATACTTTTTGAATAAAATACAATCTGAAATGTTAACATAGGATAATAAATTCCAGATATTCCTGTTCCCATCTCTTGCTATGTTTTTAAAAATTGTATATCTAAACACTAAAGGAAAAAATTTAATGGGGGGGATTTGAAGAACTTTTTGATCTGTTTTTAAATTGATGTAATTCATATCAATCCTAATCAAAAGTAAAATTGATGACGTCACATCAGGAAAATATTTTGTTCTGAATAAGATCTTCATTTTTACTGAGAGAGGACAATAATGCCTTACTTCCATTAAAATCGCGTGACAAAACAATCAACGTAACACGTGAAAATCACGTGACAAAACAAACAACGTGAAAATCACGTGACAAAACAAACAACGTGAAAATCACGTGACAAAACAAACAACGTGAAAATCACTTGACAAAACAAACAACGTGACACGTGAAAAATCACGTGACAAAACAAACAACCTTAGAATAGGATTAATCCTGTGCTTTAAAATATCTGATTTTTTTTTAAAAAAATCTTACAATAATTTGTGCTGCAACTGGAATCGAATACTTTTTTCTAGGTTGATCCATTGAGTCGAACGAAGTTAACTTCTCTAACTTTTTATACGCACTTTTCTAAATAAAAATAAAAATAAATTTAATGGGCCATTCTTGGAAATTTCGAGATTTAAATGGTGAAGATGATAATCTTGATTTAGTGTATTGAATAGAAATTTATAGAAACAGTACGTATAGAAATTTGATCGCATAGCAATCAATCAAGGTTTGTAAAGTAGACTTGTTGCTGATGTGATAGCAAATCAACTTTTTTAATTCCTATTAATTTTCTTAAATTTAAGTTTAAAAATCCAATATCGTGAATGCTTACGCTCAGTGGTCTATTGAAGAAAAGTTATCAGTTATCGTGTTATTAAGAATATTCAAAAATAAGATATCTCAAGAATATCATAGAAAAATTAATTCTTTCATAAATCATGTTTTTACTTAAAGCAGGTAACATTTTGCTTAAAATAAGTATTTTGTTTTTATTAGCAGTGTATAGACCAGAAGTCAATTTAGACTTATTATGAATCCGCGTTACCCTAAGCGTTAAACCGGGAAGGTCACCCCGATACTGTAGACCGCCGAGGAATTTGAACTCCCAATTCTGGCATTACTCACAGCCGCCGGTGGCTTAATTGTAAGTCCTTTTTTGCTGTGCATGATTATGTACTTCTTTACTATTTGTAATAAAATGGATTACCATTTCCGTAACAGTATCAGCGTTTTCTTTTTCTTTTTCTTTTTCTTCTTCCTCTTTCTTCTCATTTTCTTCACATTTACTGCGAAGTTTCTAGAAGAAAATTCAAAACTGTTGTCAATGCTGTTATACCCACACTACATACTCTGAAACGTTTTAGTTGGTTTCATGAAAGTACTTTAAAAATGAAAAACACGGACTAATTCTGCAATAAATTGCAAAGAACGGACAATTGTTTTTGTCTTCAGTCGATATAAGGATAGAAAAGTTTTGTCTCGACATGTTTTATTACATTGTTAATTTTGTACAAGTGGCTCTATCATTCAACTGTAATGTAAACAATGCATAAACGAATTGATTTGTTAGTTTGAACAATCAGATTAAATTACTTGGTTTTTTGTTTTGCTCTGAATAAAATCTGTCAAACATAAAATGCTGATCATGCATATCTTGGCAACTTTGATGAGACGGGAGCCCCTAGATGATATATGTAACGACTGCATAACTTTAAAAAAGACAACATCTTATAATAACTTGAGTTTAACAACGGTCGAACCATAAGCACATTCAACTTCGAATACATTTGCTTGTTGAAGTAAAATCAACTAATCCATGAAGATTATGAGAAGATACGATAAATCATGTTCGTTTGACTACGAAACTGCTTCAAAATACAAATCATAACTATAAGTATGGTCAAACTATTTGTTTATAAAAAAAATATAGTCACGCTTACTTGATTAGCCCTCCTTTTTTCACATCTTTGATTTTGTAAATATATTCGACTAAAGTTTGATACGATGACAGGGACAGGTAATGCAATAACCAGGACACCGCTCAACGAACAAATACTACCGACTAACTTACCAGGTATTGTTTTAGGGACCATGTCACCATATCTATAAAATAATAGACCGTTTCATTAATATCTGCGAAGGGATTAAAACTGTTTTTAAACGAGGAAAAACTTATACAATCTCCATTTTGTGTAATTAACCTCGTATTCAACCAAATATTTATATCCCCATTTTATATCAATATAATTCCTTGATTAATTGCTACAATTTTTTTCAAAAATCTGCTTATATACAAAGGCACTTATTTGTACTTTCAGTGGCCATTTCGACTAAAATCTACTATTATAGAATTATTTTATGTTTTTTGAAAAACCTATTTTCCGCAAAGAAATCTCAACGAAATCTCAAAATACAAAATATGAAATCTTTAGAAAAAATATACTAATAAAACTGCTGCATCTGTATTGAAGATAACATGAAAGTTATAATTTTACGTAACTAGTATAATTTTACGTAACTGATACACTTAACTTAGTAATATGAAGCCTGCATCATCACTAAAAAACACCTATATATAAGTCTAATTTGTAAAAGGTCTTTCGATGGCCAACAAGAACAGGAGCTTAAGAAACCCATCCTACAGCACCAACAGGCTTTCTCGTCGTATCATAAGATTTTTATTCTATTGCATGAGATATGATTTCCATTGTAATATGCTTTAATCGTTTGTCTTAACTATCTTATCAGTGGTAATAAAGCTATCTATCGGTGGCAACGAGGTTATATATCATTTCTGGAGCTCTACAATAAATGTTTAAGATCCAAATACTGCTATTATTGTTACTAAGTTACAACTTTTGACACAATACATGGCCATCTTCACATGCCAATCTTCCCTTGTTGATGAAATAAACAAAGTAGAAGGACTACTAAATAGTAGCCTACGATATAGACCCTTTACGAAAAACGCTATCGAGACGGTCTGATGGCTATTCCTGTGAGGGTGAATAGACCAAGCGTTAGCGTGGTCTAAATTCGTAGGCTACTAAATAGGCTGTTGTTACTTAAATGAACACATTGGACTAACATGATTGACAAATACTAAGAACATATCCCAGCAGTATAACAATTTTGACAAATAATAAATCACATTGAAATATATTAAAACTTACCCTAGTGTTGTCATAGTAACTATAGTATACCAAAAGGATGCTGGGATACTTGTAAAATCTGAGTTATACGTATCTTTCTCCACATAAAATACTACAGTAGCAAATATAATAATAGCCATTGAGAGTGAAAACAAAAGAAAACCAAGTTCACTTGCACAGCTAGTCAGTGTGCTACCAAGTATACGCAGTCCTTTTGAATGTCGGGAGAATTTGAATATTCTGAAGACACGGAACACTCGTAAAGATACAAAAGCGGCACTAATCGAACTCTTTGTCATTGCTAAGCCAATGTAGAACGGTAATATTGCAATAACATCAATAACACTTAAAGCACTCCTTGCATGTGCAAAACGATCTGGTGCTGAATATAATCGTGCAAAATATTCTATCGTAAATACAACCACGCATACGGCTTCTATGTTGAAAAAAACATTACCATACGCTTCTCCACATGACAGGTTACCTTTACAATCTATTGTTTCTACTATTGTACTGCCAACACTTACCGCAATAAAAAAACCTGTTAAATAATATAAAATTCGTGCTAAAAAAGTACTTTGAGGGTTTTCAAATAATAAATGAACTCTATTACGAAATGTTGTATCTACATCTACAGCTATACCTAAAGCATCTCCTTTCTCGTTTATTTCAGAGGGAGTAAGTGTTACATCACTCTCGCTTAGTCTCTCGGTACATTCTCGTTTTTTGTCGTGGTAATCATCCCAGCAACAATTATATATATTAAAGCCCTTTATCCCAAAAAAGATTAACTCGTCTTCAAACGAGGCTACGCATTCATTTTTAGGATAATGTAATTTACCAGTTCTGTAATAATTTAAAATATGACGAAACAAATCCGGATCCCTATCGAAATAATATTCGTCTAAGGACTCGTCATAGAAATAATCACATTCTGGACTCCCTAATAAAGTTTCTTTATATTTTTGTAACGTGTGCGAATAAGTTTGATAACGTCTTCCCGATACGTTGAGTGTAACTTTAATATTATACTTTGCTTTATCGTTTTCGTTTGCGTGTGGGCATTTTGGAGGCTTTTTTGCTGAGATTGGTACCCATCCGATGGCGGCTGTTCGGGCGCATGATAGCCACGCCCCTACATCACCGTTCATTTTTTCATGCATTTATATTACATAATATGTTCCTACTGTTGTTGTTTTATTTTTGATCTAAATAGAAATAAATGAGTTACTAATTCAAATCCATATTATATTGTTAGAAATTTTAGTTATTCGATCGCCTGAAATTTTAAAATAGAATAAACGGTGCCAAGTTAATTTTATATACGCAGATTCAGGTAGGTACGCAGATAAAATTTAGGTAGATTGAGAATTATTTTTGCTATATTCCAGTCAGTTTAAAGTTTAAACTTTACAATCACATTACAGTAATCCGTCGTAATTCTAGTTTCCTTAGAAACAGAAAGTTTTTAACAGAACTTTTAATTATCTAATGAGATGTTTCTAAAGGATGATTCTTTTCGAAACATTTAATATGCGAAAACAAATCTATCAAGCATTTATAAAGACAATCTAAAACAGGCTTTCTCCAAATAACATCATTTTACAATACATTCTATTTACTGAAGAAGAATGATTTTGTAAGAACACGAACCTCATTTTTTCTCATCAATCTTTTATTGTCTAAAAAAAGCTTGGTAGATATAGATATGGTATATTACAGCATTTGACTTCAAAAATAAAATTTTACTATAATTTAAGCTGGTCTTGTAAAAATCTAGATATTATGCATTCTATATGAAAAACTATGAATAAATCTAATCTGGCTAGCCTCCGTTACAACATTGTTCCAAGCGATTGTATTATCTAGCCTTATTAACTAGCTTGAACTACTTTTATGATTTCAAGCTAGTACAGAACGAGTCATAACCGAAAGTTTGAATCCGTTATACCTGTTTGCCAACCATTAAATGAATAATGTCTCATAACAGTATCTCTGTAGCTGTAATTTGAAGTAAATTTACTTCAAAAAACTTTCGACGGTCGTATTGTACGGGTTTTCTTTCTTCTTCCAATTAGGGTAAAATATATTTCACCCTAAACTAGGAAACAAAATAACAAAATATCATCTGATAAAAAATAAAATGAGCTGAATTTTTTCCAATGTAAATGATCTATCTTTGCTTCGTGATATTATTAAAAATAAAAAACCTATCGCTTTACAAAAGAACTATATTGAAAGTGAAAAGAAACTTTTTTATTTCTTTATTTTCTACTACTAATTTATTTAGGGAAAGAAGAAAGAATAATATTGTTTGGAAGTCATAACACTTCATGTAAATAATATTAAAGGCCTACTTCCACCGTAGTTTTAGTTCACCGAGTTTATTAAAGTAGGCTATTCCAAAATTCAAACATTCAAACTTTTTATTTTATTTTTTAATTCTCCTCTTTGTGAATTCCCGCAATTTTTTTCTTCTAAAAAATAACGACTATACTTAGTCTAAAAGAAATTTAGCTTAGTTACAAATAGTTGAAATAGAAAAATATTAACACAAATAAATCAATTTCATATTAAAGATGTACTACCACTATACTCACGGTAGGGTACAAATTTTATTTTAATTTTTAAAGTGAGTAACTCAAAACCAAATATCTCATCTATTTATCAATTGGAATTTATTTTTTCAAATACTTAAAGTGAAAATAATTAACCTTGAACTACCAACCTAAACTAGGACAACCTCGTTTCCAGAATAGAGAGGGGAAGGCGTAGAAATTGCTGAGCGATCTTCGCTTAGCGATAAGTTACTCTGGGAACGAAGTTGTAACAAGAAGCAGTTGATTTTTTCAGTTGAAGTTAAGTACTTTAATAAAACGGATGAGGTGTTAGCAGCTTCAGCCATCTAGCCTAGCACAAAAACGAGGATATGTGACTTTAAAGACGTTAAATGCCCACTCGTTTAAGTCTAACTAACTCTCTTCGATTTCAATGTTTCTATAACTATAGACTTTGCACATAATTTTAAACATAACTAAACTAATGCTAAAATTAACAGTGTTTGTTTGGATACCAAAGGTAGACTCTACTTTAAGTGGACTAATTTTCGCACGAATAAATTTTCGCGTATTTTGCGGATTGTGTCCTTTTTGGCGAAAATTGGTCCACGAAAATTGGTCCACGCGAAAATTAATCCACTTAAGGTAGTAGTAAAAAGTAAGTTTTAAACATTGATAAAAAAAATTGACTAGACTTTAATAGATTAAAACACGCTGTTATTTAAGAATAAAGTACAAAATCAGTATTTTGCTGTTTCATTTTTTGAAATTATTTACTTGATAAGCTCTACAAGATTGCATTAAAAAAAACTGATCACAATAATTTGAAAATTTTCACCACCTAGTACAATAGTTACAATGAGCCTTGGTTGCAGCCAGTGCAATGAGATCAAAATAAATTGTACCTGTTTTATATTCATTCTTTTAAAGCAACTCAGTACTAAGATCAGAATCGTATGTTTATTTCGATGTGTTCTAAGAAATAGGTGTTCTAAGCACTTTTCCCCCTTTTGTGTTCTAGGGTGTTTCAGAAACCAGCCTCCTTTGAAGTACTAGGTGTTCTATGAAACAAAAAAAAATTCCTATGAAAAGGGGTGTGGTTCTAGAAAATTTATACCTCCTTTGGAATATTAAGTGTTCTGAGAGCTAAATAAATTGTTGCTTTGAAATAGTTATAGTCTTAGAACACATATTTTAATGAGAAACTGACAAAATAAGGAGAACCTTTGAAACAATATCTGCTTTGTAGGTGAATTTCTGCTACCTAGGAAAGAGAACTGTTCTACATTTAACATTGTCGATTCCTTTGAAAATTATCTGTTCGAGAACAGTTGCTAAAAACCGCCTGTGAAATTTGTAATTTTCAGCTTCCTTTGAAAAAGAACAGCTATTTTGAAGCAATGCATCGTTGGCTGCTTCTTTTTTTACCTCCATTACCAATAATAATATTAATCTCATTCAAAAAAACCCTGTCTCCCTTTCCCCATCTAAACATAATCGAGCAGGGTTGCAGATCCTATTAGATGAAAAAACCTTTAAACTGAAAGTTATATTTTATTTCAAAACCATTAAATATCTCTTTAAAAGACAAAACAACTGAAATTTCATCTTTCAAATCAATTATCACTTTAGTTCAATTACTACAAACATTTTTGAAAACAAAAACTTTTTTAAAAACTATATTAAAAACATAGATAGTGTACACTAAATAATAGATAAGTTAAATGTAACATAGACTTGTTTTCTTGATCAACTGCCAGATGTCTCCATAAGGTTACACGTTTGTTGGACGACTTCTGGACGTCTGAGATGGATGTTTGCTAAAAGGACGTCTAATATGGATGTTTGTTTAAAGGACGTCTGATATGGATGTTTGCTTAAAGGACGTCTTATATGGATGTTTGCTTAAAGGACGTTTGATATGGATGTTTGCTTAAAAGACGTCTTATATGGATGTTTGCTTAAAAGACGTCTTATATCGATGTTTGCTTAAAGGACGTCTTATATGGATGTTTTTTAAAGGACGTCTAGTATGGATGTTTGCTTAAAGGACGTCTAAGATGGATGTTTGCTTAAGGACGTCTTATATGGATGATCGTTTAAAGGACGTCTTATATGGATGTTTGCTTAAAAGATGTCTTATATGGATGCTTGCTTAACGGACGTCTGATATCGATGTTTGCTTAAAGGACGTCTTTTATGGATGTTTGCTTAAAGGACGTCTGATGTGGATGTTTGCTTAAATAAGAACGTCTAATAAGGATGTTTATTTAAAGGACGTCTTATATGGATGTTTGCTTAAAGGACGTCTAATATGGATGTTTGTTTAAATGACGTCTGGTATGGATGTTTGCTTAAAGGACGTCTTATATGGATGTTTGCTTAAAGGACGTCGTATAAGGATGTTTATTTAAAGGACATCTGATATGGATGTTTGCTTAGAGAACGTCTAATATGGATGTTTGCTTAAAGGACGTCTTATATGGATGTTTGCTTAAAGGACGTCTTATATGGATGTTTGAAGACGTTTGCTTGAGTGTTATGATGTCCTGTTTCTTTAAAGTTCGTAAAAATCTTTAATCTTAATGAGCTTCTTCTTGAAGAAACACTATTTTGTTTCCTGCTATTTTTTACGTGGCCTTAAGTTTCTTTTACTATAAAACTATCTGTAGATTATCTGACTGCACAGGTATAGAAATGTACTAGTATTATAACCATTTTTCGAGTTCAAAAAGCGAAATTAAATATAACGTAAGGGGTTCAAAATATCAATCTTTAGTTAGAGAGAGTTACCTGTGAACTCTTTTTAGGATTTAGGATGTTGGGCATGAAAATTGTAAGCAGGTGCTCTAAAAATTTGTCAAAATTTAAAGAATTACAATTTGCATTCAACTTTTGTATCCCTTTAATTATATTTACTTTATTCTGGTAAATCAAATAAATTTGCTTTTAACTGCTTTTTAAAACAAATAAATTTCAATATAATTTTGATAAAACTTGAATTTACCTGAATAAGTCTCTTTAACCATAGTCATACGATCCCACAAATATTACATATTACTTACTGGTTTCTTCTGTACTTGTTGCACTTGCGTTTTAAGTTTGTAAATTTCATAAATTCGTTATAAAAATTTAATGAGTAAAAACTGATTTTACTGTGGTTTATACTGTGTTGAATAGTTTTATTGATTAGGATGAATTTGAATAATTGAGGGAGTTCAAAGAATTCAAATTATTGGTCGCTATTCAAATAGAAATGCTACAAGAACACGTCTTATTAGATTCACTGAATTTATCTTAGGCTCCCTCCTTCTCATAGACACTTTTATAAAATAAAATAAATCTTATATACGAAAATTATACGACTTCTGCGGAGAAGAGTGTCACTTATTATTGGCAGGCTATAAAAAAGTAAATATAGTTCAATGAGTTTCTAGATTAGATACACAAAATAAATATCTTTCAAAAGTATTGTAAAAATTGATTTAGCAGAACAAAAGTAAAAGAAATCCAAACTTTGAGATAAAACTCAAATTGCTTCTTGTTTTCTTTTGTTCAGCCGATTTGAAGAACAAGTATCTCACAAATTTGATACCGAAACTGGCTCAAGTTTTTAAAGGACATTTTTGAAGTGGTAGTTTTCATTTTGCAAAGGTTAAAGGTTAAAGTTAATTTAAACACCTGAGTATCTTTCTATAATGCCTGGATGATAAAGAGTTGAAACCAAATTGAACCGCCTAATTACACTTCGTGTGTTTGAGCAGATCTAAAATAAAATTATTCAAGAATTTGAAAAAAACTTAATTTTAAGAAATTATATCTGACAAATTTTCGTTGCCTCAATATAAGGTAAACAAGGAAAGAAGTCCTGGGATCGAGGCTTAAAAAGTTTCTAAAAAACGTGCTGCAAACTCCGTTCACGATGGGAATATTGATGAAAAACCGTAAAACAAACAAAAAAAATAAAAAGTTGTGTTGCTTGCATACCTGAATAAATTTACAATAAATTATCTCTAAATTAAATGTACAACTTCAAGTGATTTTGGCAAAAAAAAATTAACCCCCCCTGAAACTTTCAGAAATGCAAGGTTATCACTTCCTGATTAACCTGCAAAAATTTTAACAACTTTCTACCCACCGATGTCAAAGCCGTTTGTATTACGGATGCCTTTCCTAAACATCTTTTCAAACCATTATTACGCCATTCAAACTAACTTTATATTATTAAAACAATTACTCTTGATTTAATTAAAAATGTGTCTTATTAAATGAAGTTGATCATTTTTGTCAAAGCTCGGGCTCCATGAAAGACTGATTAAAATAAATGGTTTTGGGTAATTCAAAAGAGTCTCTAAGTATTTTAATTAATTCTAATGATAAATGAGTCAAAATTTTTACAACAACGGCTGCAGTTCAGAATTTATACAGAAAATATAATGACGTCATTAGCCGAAATTAACTTTAAAAAGCTTTAGATTCTTTTGACTTATTCATAATTAGACTTGTTAAAGTGCTTCGAGACGCTTTCAAATCACAGAAATTTATTCATTTTAATATATACTACCTCATGGAGCCCCCCTTGCTTAAAACCTCAATTTTGCAAAAATAATATGATGTCATCAAAATAAATCATAAGTTCAACAATAAATATTTCGCGTTATCAAATAGACAAAATAATTTACTTTCAATTACATAATAATAATTGTTTGGAAAGATATATGAAAAAGAATACAATAAGACTGCCAGTACTCGCTTTAAAGTCGTCGAGTATTTGTATTTTTTAAAATATTTGTATTTCAAATTCGCTAAACAATAGGAATCAAAATTGAGCTTTTTAAAAAAGCTTGGAATTATTTTTCTGGTGATCTGCTCCATAACATCACGTGAAATTTGGCAGCTTGATTTACT
>JAYJMI010708500.1:1864-13844 GCA_036873855.1 Sarsia tubulosa
AATATGTTATTCGCACAAGTTTCAAAATATTTTAATCATACTTCTAAGTGAAAAGTTTTCGGGGACGTGATTTCAAATCCTCCAGTCGGAAACCTCCAGTATCAATTTTATTTATACTTCTTTGAAAATAAGCTACTAAGTCCCATAATATGTTATTCGCACAAGTTTCAAAATATTTTAATCATACTTCTAAGTGAAAAGTTTTCGGGGACGTGATTTCAAAAACCTCCAACTCGTGCTTGAATACAATGATTTATTATACTCACGAACACATTCTTCTAACATGCAGCCGTATTCTGATCTTTCTAGAAAGTCATCCAGCGGACAATTTTCACCTTTATATTTTGGTTTTGGACTGTCGCATTTTCTTCGTCGTATTGATGTAGAGTTACCGCATGGCGTATCACATGCATTCCATCCTTCCCAAGAACCCCACTGTCCATCAACTGAAATTTAATTGATATTGTTGATAATGAAAAATATGAGAAGAAAATTGATAAAGTAATTTAAAAAGTATTTTCTGCATTATAAACACATTATAATAAGATAAATCATTACTATTCAGTCAATCATCACACTTCCATATAACGAAAAGTAACGGTTCGAGGATCGTATACAGATCGACTATTGTATACTGAAAATATTCATTTTTATATGTTTTTTCAAAGATTTACTATATCTCAGCTGGATTGAGCGCGAGCATTTATAACTTGATATTTAGAAACCTAACTTCGATTGAAAGTTTCATCATTTACTTGAGCGCGTTTAAAACCAAAATACAATTTCTTTACCTAAGAGGTCAGGACATTGTACATGTGAAATAATATTGGTTAAAACACATAATAATTTCACTAAATTTGTGCAACATAAAATTCAAATCGCTGGCAATGGCAGGAGGAGCGTGGAAGAAAAAACGTAATCTTTGTTTTCTTTTTTCTAATAAATTTTATGTTTTCTGTAGAATTTGTTTATATTTCTCCTAAATCTTCTAACTGTTTATAAGATAAGTCATTGCTATAAGCTATAAGCTTCATTGCATTGCTTTAATTAATCGTTATAACTGTTTTTTCTGCATTTGGAAATGTCTTCATTTTGATCAATGTTCTAAGGGAAAAAAATTATTTCAAGATTTTGTCCCTAGTGATTTTGTCTTCTATTATGTTTGATAAAATCTTAAAATCTTAAAATGTTTTTCTACTTTTACAAGGAAGAAACTTTATTCTAAAATGTCTCCATTTTGATGAATAGCAAGAATGTCTCAGGTAAACAAGTAGTAAATGTATGTAGTAGTATGGCAGTATGTGTCGTAAACGTATGGAATAAATCTACTTGTACTTCTTTTGCATTTGATATAATCTGAAAATCTAAAATAAAATATTGTTTTACTTTTACAAGGAAAAACGTTGCAGTCTTCATCCATGTCAATACCAACACCAGGACAATCTTTACCTCCATGTTTACGATATAAACAATCCCGTGTTCTAATAAATTGTCCTCCATCACATGATTTAGAGCAAGGACTGGCTTCAGTCCAATTACCCCATTCTCCATCAACTAAAAAAAGAAAAATATTTTTTATTAAAGTTTCGATATTGACATTGCCATGATGTATTAAAGGAAGTTTTTTGAAGTCCTCTGAAATAAAAAAAAAGTTATATCTAAGTTTTAAGTTCATTTTCGAGAAAAAAAACTAGCAAGCAACAAAATTTCCTAACTATAAGTTTTATGATACAAGGTTTGCTCCTACATATTAATGTAAGGAAGGCTAACACTTGCAGTTACTACACGGCCCTACGTTCGAAGTCCGAAAACTTCGAACCAGGTGGGATTTGAACACACTACCATGGCTATCTAGGCTATTCGCTCTACCAACTGAGCAACTGGTTTATGTGATCAACCGTCATTATCATCATTTAGCTTATTATAGCAGAGAAATTCCATCTCTGACGTTGTGAAAGTGTTCGAATCCACGAACTACTACAATCACGTTTTATTACTGGAGCTTGTAAGCATCGAATCAACGATACAAGGTTTTCTCCTACATATTAATGTAAGGAAGGCTAACACTAGCAGTTACTACACGGCCCTACGTTTGAAGTCCGAAAACTTCGAATCAGGTGGGATTTAAACACACGACCATGGCCATCTAGGCCATTCGCTCTACCAACTGAGCAACTGGTTCATGTGATAAACCGTCATTACAATCATGTAGCTTATTATAGCAGTGAAATTCCATCTCTGACGTTGTGAAAGTGTTCGAATCCACGAACTACTACAATCACGTCTTATTACTGGAGGTTTGCTCCAACATATTAATGTAAGGAAGGCTAACACTCGCATACATGATGATAATGATTGTTGATCACATAAACCCGCAGCTCAGTTGGTAGAGCGAATGGCCTAGATAGCCATGGTCGTGTGTTCAAATCCCACCTGGTTCGATTATTTTACATTATAAGTTTTATTTTCACAAAATGAGTATAATAAGGACCAAAAAACATACATTTTTTTTAAATCAAATTTACATATCTTTCAGGATATGGTCCATGGCATTAACTATCGATAAAAACAGTCTTAAAACTATACCTGGACATGGAGGTCTACCACAACTGCGTTCATCCATCGTAGTAGCAAGTGGTGAACAGTGGTGACCTGTTTTACAATTTCGTGATCGATATTTGTTTATATCTCCACATTCACCAATACACATGCTCCATGGACCCCAATCTCCCATGCCTTCATTTACTAAAGAAATAAAAATATACAATAAAGTTATAACACCAATTGTAAAATGCGGATATGGTAGCTTGTTTTTATAAATTTGCTTATTAATGATACAGAATATCAAAACAGTTTTTATACTACTTTATTTACATTTGTTGCTTAAATTTAAGACATAAAAGATTTAATGAATATAATTACTACTAGTTAATATAATTACTTCTAGTGAATTAGCAATACAAATTTACCACTAGAGATTTACTAGCAAATTTCAAGCTAACTAAATAGTGGATCATTATTGGATTAAAATTAAAAGACTGGCGAACTATCTGATAAATGACTACTGGTTACCTGGATCAATACAGTTACACAACCTCCTGATATTGTCTGCATTTCCATCATTTGCAACTTTACATACCAGAGTATCACCTGTAGATGTTTCGTAACCTTCACAAGATCGTTTCTCGATATCATATGCCGGGTGGTAATCTTCAGCATAGTCTTTAGCATCGAATGTTTCGTCAGGTGAGCAGTAGAAATGTTGGGCAGTAAAAACCTTGGTTTTGTTATCTGTTGGAATAAAATCTGAACAAGTTAGATTATTTGAATTGCACAATATTTCACAATCTAAATGGCCAGCTTGTGTGAAGAATACTCCTAAATAAAAACAAAATAATTGAAATATTAATGGAATGCGGGAGTCAAGAACTATTTCGAAGAACGGACGTAGAAACTGATAACACATTAATCAGAAAAATAAAATACTTGCTTCTGTATTCAAAGTAAAGACTTTGTCCATGACTTCTAAATTTACCTTCGCATGCTTTTAACACATGTCTTTTATAATCTGTACTATTGCCACTGCAATTGTTACCGTTGATTGGAATAGGATTTGTACAATATCGTTTTCGTGTGCTAGTTGTATCACCACAACTTGCGTCTGGTGGACTCCATTTTGTCCATTTATCCCAACCACCATGAACTATATATAAGAAATATGTAAGAGTAGGATATAGATTGCTTGAAAAACTAGTATGAACTATGAGTTAGAGTTTGGATGGTTTAGTGGTTATTTAAGGTTAATTTAATGTTAGTCAAGGTTAGCTGAAAACTTATACAAATAACTTAGATACTTTTGCATTGCAAATTTAAAATGTTTCATGGTATGCCAGCACTCGATATGCAAAATATGCAGAATATTAACGAAATATACCTAGTTCACCAATAAAGTATGTTTGCCAGGAACTTCGAAAACCACAACCAGCTGAAGTTTCACCAGCAATAGATATATTATAAACTTTACCAAATTGCAAACCACTAACACAATATTCATATGGGAAGGTTTTGTTATATTGCTGTAGCTGTGTATTCATAGCAAGTTCATTAGTTTCGCTAATTTCAGAAATGTATATACAATATCCATTTATTACTCCGTTTCGCTGATGGTATGGAATTTGGGACCATAATAAACAAATTTGGTCATTCATTTCTTCATTTCTTGAGATATTTATTGGTGGACCAATAGGTTCTAATAGTAAAGACAGAATAATATATTTATTGTTCTACACAAAAATAATTTTATATGAAACCGATATCATTTAAAATGCATATAAATAGTTGGAGAATAAGAATGGTAGGGTGGAAACTTTCTCGTCCCCAGAGCGTATTCTTTCACGAACGGATATCATAAGGTAAAAAGAGGAAAGAAGTCCTGGGATCGAGGTTGGGGTGGAAGAGGAAGAGCTACAATCCACTATGTACAAAATTTTCAAAATATTTTTGGAATAGTTGATGGAAACACGTTCAAACTTTTATTAGTTATCTATTAAACATGTTTTTGAATTTTTAGGCCTTTTTTTCGTCCTACAAAAGATCGGTTAGAAAAGAGTTAAATAATACTTGTTGCTGGTAATAAACTTTTCTCTAAAATTATATTTTCTTTCTGATTTTAATGCTGCATGAATGCAACTTCATTGTATCAAAATAGTATACCTTTTAAGTTGGATGTCATATGTAAGTAAATAAGTGTTGGTTTAGAAACCATAACGTAATACTAAATCCTCCTAATTTCATGTTCCGCCTTGTTTGCAACTCATTTATTGTTTCCCAAAATAAATATGATATTAACCTTATTCATACTAGGAATTTTATACTTTAATTATACTGAGGGTTGGCGGGTGTATATTAATATTAAAGTAGAATTATTTAGTATTAATTTTAAATTAAAAATAAAATTATTTATTAAATGTACTCAATTACCTATTTCATGCGACTGAAATATATTTTTAGCAACTACGCTACATCCAGCATCATTGCATGCTCTTAAATAAATACTGTAATTTGTATATGGTTCGAGATCACAGCTCCTAACTGAGTTGTTCGATGAATTAATTATTAGCGAGTTGATAGCAAGTTTGTTTGCAATTTTGGTTATTGTAATATTATAGAACAATGCAGGACTGTTCCAAAAATCTACTGATAATTCTGTCCATGACATATTAACACATGTTGCATTGTTACTAACCAGAAAATTTGTTGATGGTGAGTGACTTGGAACTAAAAGAAAAATTAGAAGAATTGAATACACCTATTTACTGTAAGGATCCGCCATTTTGAATTTTTCCAAGGGAAAGTAGCCGTAACTCAAGTCTTTCCTTAAACTTAAACAGCCTTCAGTTAAGTCCAACTTTGGTAAAAATTCACTTTCTTTTATTGGGCCGCAATACTGGAATAGTCTAGCAAAAGAAGACAAAGAAGACGAAAGTGTCAATTCCTTTAAACATCATAGAGTAAGAAGATATTTGTTCTAGAGCTAGAAGAAACTGAAAATCGTCCATATGTCCTTTTGTAGTTACAACTTTTTTAGTTTTAATTTTAGTTTTTATCATTTGTATTTGTAGTTAGCCCCTAATATATATTGCTTAATTTTTGGGTTGCTCTCCTAGAGATCCTTTTAATTTCATTTTCAAGTAGGACTCACAAGTGAGGGACCACAACGAAAATCTAGCTTTTGTGTTATCCCTGTACCAATATCTTCCCACTATCACTAGAATTTTTTTATTTTTAGTTGTTACATATTTATAAGATGTTTTTTAATATTTTTTTTTGTTGTTGTTTTATAGGATTTTTATTTGTATATAATATTTATTGGTAGCGAAAACATACTTACTAACTACAATTAGAATAAATTGGTATTAATACCAATATAGGCAAAACTATACCATGTCCACTTGACTGTTGTTGGTTATAACCAGCAAAAGCAAGGATGAGTATCAAAAGATTATTTTATCGTTATTATTGCCTTTTATTAAAAAACAGACTTGTTACTTGATATCTTATCCACTAAGCAAATATCATTCTTATATTACAATTTTTTTTTTTAAAAAAATAATGATTTGTGTTTTCTTTTTTACACTTTTTTTCTCACCATTAATTCCAGTCATGTTTGTTGCAGGGGACGACCAACTGCCGATTTCAATTGTAAAAAATGCTAACTGGATCTGGTAAATCGTATACGATGTGAGATTTCCCAAGTATACTAGACAATCTTGTTCATTCATAAAAAAAATTGTGTGATTAACTTCAATAGAGTAGTTTTTATGCTCAGACGTTTTGTGTTCCGTCATGTTATACTCAACATATATGTAACGCAAGATGCCGTTAATTGCAGTCTCGTTAGGTTTCTCAATAGATATCTCCATTGACGATGAATTAAGGTTGGTAATTGTAAATACAGGATACACATCAGGAGCTATATAAAATACAATAGCTATTATTACTTTCTTAGATGGCGTTGGAGTTTATTGAAAAGGTTATTAACATATTATAGAAAATGAAAATATTTCGTACACCCCGATTATTCAAGAGACTACACAAAAACTCTTACAATGTCTTAAAATATATCATGGATGTCTGAAAGTTATATTTTTGCTTTTTCCCATCATGAAGATATTGTAGAAGAAACATTTAAAAGAAGCATATTCCCTAAATTGGTAAATAGGAAGTATGTGCTAATTATAAATGTAAAACTGAGTATCTACCTGATTCGCAAGTGTAGTTACATGTCTTGTTGGAATATGGTCCAATTTCTGGGTACTCGGTACTTGCTGCAACTTGTACACATACAGGATCATATTTACCGCCAACTGATATAGTTACATTTCTAGCCGTTACATTTTTGGTTATGGTTTCATTAGTATACATATTTGTTAAGATAACATGGTAGTTAATTATTGGTCCATTAGCGCAAATATCCGGCACTGACAACCAGTTTATAGTCATGTTACAGTCAATATCTGGCAAAATATTAGTTACAGCTGGACTACAAGTTGGTCTATCAATTTCAGTCCATTTATCAAATGTTTGTGTTACATTATTGCATCCATTTTCATTACAATGACGAAATGCGAAGCGATAGTTGGTATATGGGTGTAATCCGTTTAAAATAACAGGAATACGATTTTCCTTTTGACAACTTTTAATTTTATTGATAGAGTTACTACTACATGATATCAATCTATTCACAAATTTATGCTCAGTTATATTCAAATCTTTTATTGGTAGTTTAAAGACTTTTATCCAATAGCTGTAATCAGTTTTAATAAGAATTGCATTTCCATCTAGGATTGTGGTTGCAACATGGTTTCGAAAGATATCGTTATCAATTAAGTCATTTGAAGTTTGTTCTTCGCTTTTATTTATAGCACTTACAACAATGTAAATATACTTCTTCTTTCCTCTAAAACCAAACTTGCTACTGCTTTTCGCATAAAATGAGGCGGAATTTATTTTGATTGAAGATAATATAATATCGGGAGGTGCGTTAGGATAATATGGTACTAAAATAGACAGTAAAGTAATAAACAGATGTTACTTCTTCCGGATGATAAACTGACATAATAAGTCAAGGAGATTATAAAAAATATTTCCTTTTCTCTGGATAATATAGGATAACAACTGTATGCTGGTTTATTTAATGTACTTAATTAAACTTTTTAATTTTTGCTGAAACAAGAGCCGAACTGCACGAACACGGTTGAAACGTGTTTCTACTACTGAGCTTAGCCCGAATTTCTGGCGTGTAGAGTCCGTGGATCGAGAGCTATCCCTTCCGCCTTTTCCTGATTGTATTTGTGTTTAGGGTCGTGGGTCCCGGTTTTTGAATCGTGGATCGTGGGTCCCGGTTTTTGGGTCGTGGGTCGTTGGTCCCGGTTTTTGGGTCGTGAATCGTGGGTCCCGGTTTTTTGGGTCGTGGGTCGTTGGTCTCGGTTTTTTGGGTCGTGGGTCCCCGTTTTTGGGTCGTGGGTCGGGGTCGTGGGTCGGGGTCGTGGGTCGGGGTCGTGAAAATATTTCGTGTCCCTTTACACGAACTTTTCACGAATGTGCTTTTAAAAAAATCAAGAGATTTTAAACACTATTGTCCACTTACGTTCCAACCGTGAATAAAGTTTAATGTTCCCAATTTCTGTTGTCTAGTTAGAATTTTAGTTCAAGTAACTAGGTAAATATACTAAAGAGATATGATGTAACAACAAATGATTTTGAAACCCTATAATTATATTTTTCAAAATACTGCCTCGCAAAATAAAACAACATTATATATCTCTGCTTTATTTGTGTTACCTCTGAATCCGCTTTTACCATGGGTTATTACCAAATACTTAAATAAAACAACTGATACTTATTGATATATACTTATTGAATAATCGAACAGTAACGTGAAGTATCAAAATAGAGTTGTAAAATGTTTTTTGAGGGAAGTAATAAGCAGAATATATGCAGATTATATAACCTTAATGATGTATAAAGTGTTAGCATAAAACTGCGAGTTGAAATATTTTATCATTATTAATAATAATATTAAATTTCCAATACTATCAAAACTTACCTTTAGTAGCAGGGGGCAGGAAGCATATATTCTTAGAAACAGTTCCAACTTTCCCATTACTTTCTGATGATATATTAGCAGATATATAATCACCGTATCGAACATCAGTACTAAAATCATCACCAGGTTTAATTTGCTCGAGAAATACTTCATCACTCAATCCAAATTTATATTGCAAACGAAAAAACCATGTGTTATCTAAGGCTGTGTCTGTATTCCAATATTCTTCTTTGTCGATGTATCGATTGTAAGAGAAAAAAAGTCTGCCATCTTTATAGAATATTGTAAAATTTTCAGGGGTATGATCAGGAGCTAAAAATAGAGGGTTTTCCATCATAAAACATGGGTTTTCCATCATAAAACAATCAATATCAAATAGTAAAAAAGAATACTAAAGCGTGTTCGTTTTAAGGATAGCCAAAAAACGAGTCAAAAATGACTCTTCGCAATGTTAAAACTGTATTAAGTTATGTGCTGGATTAAATCTATTTGTAGTTGAAAAATAAGAGAAATTCTAAAGTAAAAATGGAATCCAGTACTTTAATAGTGATAATTTCTAATCAATTTAAAATTAACTGTGTTAAATTTTTACCTGCTTCAAATGATCTCATGGTAAGATTTGTTACAGGTCCTTTTCCTGTACCATTCTGTGTCAGTGCACGTACAGCAAATGTATAATTTGCATATATTTCCTCTGCAGTAAATACTTCAGTATAAATTGTATTTGTATCCACAAAAAGTATTGTTCTATTGATAATACTGGAATAAAAATGTTTGCATTGTTATACATTCGTTGTATCAAAACGCTTCAGAGTGTTCAGAATAAAATACTTTAGCACATTTTTTACTAGTTACCTTCATATTATTGCAATCATGAATAAGTTTGATATAAGACATACCTCCAGATGTTTCAAATTTAAGAATGGAAAACTTTGATCAATTTCCTTATGAAGCATATCCAAACGATAGAAATATTGCAATGAAATGTGTAGTACTAAATTGACCACCACTAAATACTAAATTGACCACCACAGGGAATTTTCGTTTCTATGTTTTGAAATACTTTCAATATTGATATATACAGTTTAAGATTTTTAATACAAAAATACGTCACATATTTATTTAGTATCAATAGAAATTATAATAAAAGTTTTGTTAATAACACGTGACAGCTTTCGAATAAGATATATTTGTCTTCTTAAAAACCTTCAACTGTATACTTAGTAATATAAATAATACAACTAACTAAAAGATGATAGAAAGTCTGGATGGTGAAAATTTGCAATTATTAAAAATTATAAAATATAGTTAACTTAAAGAATTTGATGGTTTGTTATTGTTTTGGTTTGTTGGTTTCTTTTTGATTTTCCACTATAAAGCTGGTGGATAATTGAACAGTACCTTACTGCTCATCCATCATTTACATTCATATTAAATATTTTCATTTCATTGAAAATTATTAAAACTTATTTATTTATTTATTAAAACAAATACTAAGTAAAGGTAGTTTTGAAAGGAATATTTAATAAACTTACCTATCTGAGTTTATATTCGATTCAAATATGTTATCAATACCATTCTGTTGTAGTTGTTCTGTTAGCGAATACTTCACTTCGTAACCAAATGGTTCTCCAAACCAATTATCATTAGAAATTTGTGTTAAAGTACAACTTATTAATTCATTCACAGGTTTTTCACATACAAATAGTGGTGCTTCATTTGGTTCTAGAAGAAATTAAAGCGCTTAGAATGTTTTTGTGTATGCAGTATGGTGGTACAATACCATACAATTACAAAATACCATTTGAAATATCATTCTCTGAAAGATTAAATGTTATTCTTCTATTTGTAAGTGTGCTTTTCATATCGTGAAACTTACTGGTTTGATTACTTTGTCAACGCCTGTTGGTGGTTTAGAAGAGTAATAGACCTTTTCATTAATATCTGCAACTTCAAGTGATTTTGTCCAAAAAGTTAACCCCTATTCAAACTTTTAGAAATAAAGATTACCATCTCCTGAGTATCCTGTGAAAATTTGAACAATTTTCTATGTGTAGTTTCTGAGATATTTGTATTTCAAATTGGTTTAAACAAAAGGATTCAAGAAGCAACTAAGCTTTTGTACAAAGTTTGGAATTACTTTGCTTACGATCTACTAAATACCAGGAAGTGAAATTTACTAGTTTGGTTTACTTCTGACAATTCTTTTAGAATACTAAATTTCAATATAGGTTTCACAAAAATGATCTTGCTTGAAGTTGTACCTTTAATATCTGTAAAGGAGAAAAAACTGTTTGTAAAGGAGGCGAAGCTTATAGAATTACCGTTTTGAGTAATAAACTGTAATTAAAAACGAAGAAATACCATTAAACTTTATTACCCACATGGGTACTTCTACAAGCTTCGCCTCATTTTAAAACGAATTTTTTTTCAATCGCAGATATTAATGAAAAGGTCCATTACTTTTAATATGCCTACGCATATTGAGTATGAAACCCGATTCTCAAAGTTCTATTGTGGGCTTATTTCTAAGCTTCAGAATGGGATATTTAGCATATTATTTCCTTGTTACTTTTACTTTCTATTGAAAAGATTACTGATAGAATGTTTTTTTCTGATAATTACGTGCATAAGTACCTTTAATAAAAAGTATTTTTGTTATAAAATTCTTTATCGTCACAGCCAAATGTTAGCAAAGCATTAGCTGAGAAAGTTGCCTGAATTAGTTATGTAGTTAAATCTAAAAATTTGATATGATGACGCCCTGATTAAAAAATTGTCATTAATGTTAAGTTATATCATCGATTTATATCAAAAGCTATTATTTTTTCATTCCAACGATCATTTGAAGAAAAAAAATTAAAGCACTATTTCCTGCAGTATAACATTTTTTTTGCACTTTTAATCAATTAAATGTTTATGCAACTTCTCTATAATCTCTAAAACTATCTTTATAATGACATGAACTAACCAAGATCTAACAAACAAGACTTTATAACTTTCACTGCACGGCTTTTGCAATCTGCGGTTCAATTTTTTTGACAATATTTCAAAATAGTGTAAAATGTATCAAGGTTTTATATATATAGTTTTATATGTAGTTCAATTAATTTTTTATAATTTTTTTGTGCAATGTGCGTTATTAGTGAATTTCAATTCCCGTAACAGTTAACACTTTTGTAAAAAGAGGTGATTAATGATAGTTACGAAATTGTAGCTGCGGTCAAATTAGTTGCAAATCTATATCATTGTGTAAGTAATGTTTAGAAGGTAAAAGAAAGTAGCAAAATACAGAGGTGCTCTTTTCAAGTGCATGGAAAATGGGTGAGTGCATTACACTGAAAATAACGTTATTCCTGAAATAGCTTAATA
>JAYJMI010708611.1:0-13833 GCA_036873855.1 Sarsia tubulosa
TTTATTATTTTTACACTTTTTCAATTTCACCACAAGCGTTTAATAACGATTTGATCATTGTTAAAAGTAAAAATGATCGGTTAGGACAATTAGGACCTTAGGAACTTAGGAATCAAGTGAAAAAGCCGTAACCGCGTGGAACAGGTGCCTAGTGCCCAGTCTCCACCTGGGAATTTTAGTTTTTTCAATTAAAGGTGAAAAACCTTAGAAATTAGCTATTAAAAATCCTTCTGAAAAGACAATTTTTTGACCTATTTGTCTAAAATATTGTGACCCTGATTGTTGCTTGAAGGGCTGATATCCAATAATTTATAATTAAAGTTCAGCAATGCTACTTCAGGATAAACATTGAAATTGTCTGGTTAATCTTCCCATACAAAATAACGTGTTTTAGAAAGGAAATATTTCATATAATTAATAAGCCACACCAATTGCGACATTAATTAACCAAAGCGGTTAATCCTGTAACCTTTAATGCGATATAAGAGGAAACCAAGTATCTGTTGTTCTACCTATACGGTGTGTAACCGCATGTAATTCATTACGCTATATTGTAAACAACGTCATGTGTAATCCTAAAGCTTATTAGCGGTTAAGGTGGTATATTTAAATGGGTATTTAAAATTTGAATAAAATGTTAAAAATAAGTATGACTAAATTAGCAATTGGATATTTGGTTATTAATTAAATGATTTTTTTTTGATTTTTCTTTTTATTGTCATCAAGTAAATAAAACTGCAATGTGTCTAAATACACGTGGGCTATCTTACAGTAAATTGAAACTTTCGGTTTAGTTTTTTATTTGAAATTCTTTTATACACGTATCTTAATTTTTTTGATTTATAAACTTGCATTTTCGTCACAAGATCTTTTTTGAAATAAAGGCTGATTTAATCTCAAAATATTTTCCGTGGAACAAAAATGTAACTTGTAAATTTTCAACTATTATTTTTTTTTCCAGTAGAAAATAATTTTTAACCAATCAGAAGTTGGAATTGTTCTTTTCCACCGAAAATTTTCCTGAGTCTAAACGAGCCTTAACTATGAAAGTAGTCCTGGAAAAATAAAGCTTGAAAAACGAAAGTCAATCTTACTGACTCATTGCTCCGATGAAGTTTTATGGGAAATTACATTTTTTTTTTTATTTGTTTACAAAAACAACACTACTAATCCTATATAATGCTTCCTGTTTACATCTCAAACATTCTTAATTTCCTGGGAGGCTTTATATGCAGGTAATATCTTTAATCCGCTGTTAGTACTAAGTATAAAAATTGTAAAAATTCTATTTATGTATTGTAAAGGAGATATTTTAGTAACTTAGCTTGCAAGGTTGATGAGAAACTTTGACGTTTTAAGTGAAAATCGCAGCTTTGTGATTGGTCTAATTTTCATTAGTATTGTCACAGCTTCGATCCCAGGACCTCTTACCTCTTTTACTTTTTGTTCACCGACCAAGAAAAATATCAAGGTATAAGGCACTGGGGACGAGTTTGTAAAATTGTAGTATTTTTTCGACTAACCAAAAATAAATTTCTTATTTTACGCAGGTTACCTAATATTATTTAAAGTCTAGGCTAAATTTGTATAGAAATTTAATTAACTAAATGGAATTTTAGATTCTCAGCATCTATATTATAAAACATATTTATAAGTCTACGAGATATATCCTGGTTTTTGATTCTATTCTAAAGAAACAAAATGACTAATTCAGGCTTGTCAGACTTAAAACTTTTATTGTATAAAAATCTATCGAAATTTAATGCACTCTTTATTATAATCTTCTTGACTATAGTACTTCCATTTTCAAAATTAGTTTTTCATTTAGAAAATCATCTTACGCATAAAGAATTAGCAATTCTTAAGTGTATTAACCTCTAAAGCGATTATAATAGACGTCAGTTAATAATCTACTTTAATATTGCTTTCACAATAAAGATCAAGTTTTCTAGAATATATTATTGTTGTTAAACGAAAAATTTAAAAGTTTAAAATTAGTGGTCGATCGTACTTACTACCGTGAGAGGGTACTAAAACTAGTACACGCGATTAATTTTTAATTTCTATATGTTCTTTAAAAACCACCCAAGTTTCTTTAAAATGTTACAATCTACTATGAATGCCAATATTTTTCGAGTTTTTTTACAAAATAAAAATCCTCCGAGGGTATTGACTTTCTTTCGAGTAAAATCGACAACTCGAAACTTATTAAGTATTCATAAGATATTGCAATTACCTCGGTCTAGTCTCTTTTGATATTGATATTCTTGCTAAAAAAATTTGTCAAGTAGTAAGTTTTGTATGAGGTTTTTGGTAAACTTGAATTGGTGTTAGCTTTGAATAGGTGTCCGATTTTTTATATATTAATATTCAGTTTAAGATTTTTGATACAAAAATACGTCACATATTAATATTTATAATAACAATAGGGATTATAATAAAAGTTTCACAGATATCACGTGACAGCAATCAAATAAGATATTTTTATCTTATTAAGAATCTTAAACTGTATTGGTGCACACAATTTCATTTTTGGCTGGTTTGGTTATTTGGTTTGGATTGGTTGGTTTTACCCTTTTTTGTTGGTTTTACCCTTTGCAATTATTATACAACATGATGGTAATGAAACATCGCTTTTTTAAAAAAGGCACTAAAAAAAGTTAATCAAACCCGTATATTGGGACTCTCGACTATTTTTCAAATAGCGAATTTTCAAGATTCTAATCGTGTGTTGTTAGGATATTATAAACAACATTGGGTGATAAAAAAAGGTTTTTCATGACGTCATTGCAATAATTATCTTGATTTAAAATTAGAACAAAGTGGATAGATAAAATACCTTTTAGAATATCCTAAACTGTTTATCTAATTATAAATTTGGTTGCCTTGATAAGACGATGAGTAATTTGCTGTAAAAGACTCTAAATTTAGTAGAGTAAGACTCTAAATTTAGTAGAGTAATTGAAATTTTCTTATCTCCAATCAGAATATCAGTAATATTCCATGTGCTCTTAAAAAAATGATATTGCTGATAAAAAATCATTGCGTCAAATGAGCATTCATTATTTCAAATCAATTTTTGATACAATCAAAATATAGTCAAACTAAGAATAATGAAGGGTACCTCTCGGTAAGGATATTCAATATTATTCTAATAAAAACAGTTAGCTTTAAATTTCATTTTTCTTTTTTCATGATATTTCATTCGAGTAAATATTTGTTATAAATAATTAAGGTATCTATCTTTTATTCATTTTTTACATTTAACAGCTAATTTAAAAAAATCTTTGACAAATTATTCATATTTAAGTGAAATAAAAGTTTTCCAATCATAGTAGATAACATGTGAAAAATATCCGTTTTAAAAAAAATCACAATCCGAACCTTCAGCAAACACACAAAGTGAAAAGTGTGATTTTAAGAGTAACTTTTTACATTGAGAAGAAAAAAAACTAAAGCTATGTTTACATTAAGTAACGTAGATATAGAACAGTTTACTTATCTTTATAACTTGACGTTTAAAGCAGTTAGACAAATAAGAAAAAGGTAAATATATACTTGAGAAAGAAAATTTGCTGATTATTTTAAAAAAAGTTATGTGAGGGGGTGGGCTTTTTTAAATTTGGAGTGTTTATATTAGCTTTTATCGAATGTAAATTTTCGTACAATAAGCAATACATTTTAAAATAGCATATAGCGAAATTTTATAATTTACAGAGTTCAGTAGACTAATTCACTAACTTACAGCGTTTTTTAGTTTGCTTAGGTCAGCAATTTACAATATTTGATATCTATTTATAGAGCTGCACAAAAATTAAACTTGAGTTCGAAATCGAAGCCCAAAAAATCAAAGAAGAAGAAAGAAAATGAAGAGATAGCAGATAATGCATATACATTTGTGACGAACTTTAGCGATCTGATAATGCACTCTCCTCCCAACCCTCCTTCGTCTTTGTTTAAACATGGAACAGTAAAAAGAGGTGACGGACATGGAAAAGTAAGTACTAAGTTGCTATGTTTTTAATTTGACTTTCATTCAATAAATACAATGTTATAAATAAGACTTCACCTAGGTTTCTACTAAACGCGAAAATATTAGCAATATTTTTTGTATACTTTTTGCTAGAATTTAATTCTACTGTTGCTAAGAGAACTCCTTTTTTCTTCTATTAGGTTCGGTTAGTACTAAAAGTTGTCGAGAAGAAACACACTATAGATAAATGTATAAATATCGATGAAAAGAGAAAGCAAGTTATGTTACGAGAAATAAGTACGAGTAGCGATAACCCTGCGAGAAGAATTGAAAAAGCGCCACGTTTGTTTGCGTTTGATAGTATTTACGATAAAACATCCACTCAAAGCGAATTATGTGCGGGAACCTTAGTTGATTTATTGCAAGCTGTTGTCAATGGCAACGATGCTTGTTTACTTACTTATGGTTATCCGAGATTAGGTAAGAAGATAATACTTAAAACCGCTTAATACCAATTAAAACCACTTAATACCGGTTAAAACCACTTAATACCGGTTCCACTAAACACTTGTTTTATACTTGCCGATCCTACCTGATACCGGTTCCGGTTTTATTTCTATTTTTAAATTTGGTTATTAAACAAAAATATCACAGTTTTACTCGGAGTAAACGTAAATGTAAGCCGTAATTAAAGTTTTATTTTGATTAAAATTGGTTTAGTAAAAACTATCTGTCTATAATTTATAACTAAACAGAATTACCACAAATTTTCCTCGTTGTAAATGCTTTTTATGGAGTGAATAGAGTATAAACGTATGATATGCAATATTATATTATCCAATCTTAGGTAAAACTTCCATCATGGTAGGAAAGGATGAAAGTAGTGAAAAGATTGGATTAATCCCGTGTGCTATCTCATGGCTTTATCAGCTGATTGATGATAGAAAACAAAGGTGGGTTCAACTTTGAATAATTCAACCTTCAAGATTTTAAAAAACTTGGATTCTCAATAAATAGAGAAAATTCTATGAAAGTTTTAAGAAGTTTTATGATTTTTTTCTGTTTCTATTCTCTTTCCTTTTATCCTTTGGAGCAGAGAAAAATGAATGGAGTGATAGTAAAAAATATCTTATAAAATTAGCCATCGTTAGAACGGAGAGACAATAACATCGATGTTATATTAGCTAATAAAAACTTTAAGTGCCGCCTTAAAATAAATAATAAGCTAAATAATTTATTAGATTTTTTGTTTGTTGTTGTTGTTTTCTTTACTGTATATATCATTTTCTGCCTTTATTTTTTTTATCATTATTTGCTTTCTCGTCTTGTTTTTATCTATATGTTTAGTCTCATTGGAAATAAAAAAATTATCAAGTAAACAAATTATTACCTATATACTTTTAAAGCACGTAATATACAGAGTATTGATTTGAAAGATCTCATAATCTTATAATACAGACTCTTTTTGAGCAATCTTCAAATTGTTATTATCAAGTTCTAGATCATAATTAATTAATTCAGTTATACAGACAGTGTTTCCCTTTCGCTTATCTTTCTCTTTTTTTAAATATTTAGGACTGGAGCGAGATTTTCGATACGAGTTTCAGCTGTCGAAGTTGTCGGAAAATCCGAAAATTTAAAAGATTTATTAGGAGAACAAGGTAATTGCTATTTATAATTGCAAACTCGAGGACAACTTATTTCTTATTTTTTGGTCTAACTTACATTGAACAAGAACAACAAGTGCTTTAACTCCTTCTTGAGTCTCAGTCTTGAACTTTCTTGAAATAGTTATAGATAAAACACTCCTAAACGTTTTTATAAGAAAGCAAAACTATACTCTAAGAAATACTAAATTTTGATAAAGGTTTTACAAGATCCCACTTTAAGTACCTAAGTAAAGAATTATTGCATTAATAAATTCCAAGTCCGTCCAACCAAGCTAACCAATTTTATGAACACAAACTACGCAATGCATTGTCTCTGACATTGGCGCTTTAAAGAGCTTTAAAAATCCAGTGTAGTTATAGCTAATTGAGTAATTAATAAATTTAAAATGCCGTGAATTTACTAAAACGCAACCGCAAAGAAAATCTTCAAATCAGGTTTTAAAACAATGAAATATATTTATTTAGGTACTGGTAGCATATCAAGCAATGCGCAATCGCCAAGTATATATTTACCACGTGAAAGAGCATCAGGTGTTCAATTATCAGATTTCACGGAATTACGCGCGCCTAATCCCGAAAAAGCTGCATTTTATTTTGACGCTGCAATTACATCACGAACACGAACACAACTTAGTTCGAACGATGATGAAAACGATGATGAACGTAAGAACTCGAGTATGATATTTACGCTACACGTTTATCAATACATGATCGATAAAGTTGGAACGGGAGAAAGTAAGTTAGAAATAAATTTTTTGAATTTAATTAAAATATAAACAAAGTTTTATATCGTTCTAAGGTTTTATAACCTATAAGCTATATACAAGGAAAACTGATTTTCTAATAAAACACGTCTCAATCATATCTGTAGTGCTATTTTGTGCAGGGTGTATTTTGAGCAGGGTGTATTTCGAGCAGGGTGTGTTTCGAGCAGGGTGTATATCAAGGGTGTATTTCAGCTTTTACAAATGATTGTAATAATAGATTTGAATTTAATTAATAAGGATATCCTAATACAGGTAATCATGTAGGTGTATTTTTTAATTATTATAAACCTTTTATTTTAGTTCATGGAGGAAGATCGCGTTTTCATTTAATTGACTTATCTGGATGTAGTCGAAAAAAACGTGGTCGGGATACGGGTCAGGGGAGTTGGCTTCCTCTTTCAGCATTAGGTAATGTAATTGTATCATTAGCAAATGGAGCTAAGCACATCCCTCATCGTGATAGTAAACTGACTACATTGTTAAGGGAAGCTATGGGATCCCTATCAGCAAGAATTACGATGATTGCAAATGTATCACAAGATTTCAAGCATTATTCGGAATCGTTGTCAACGTTACAAGTTGCATCTAGAATACATAGATCAAGAAAAAAGAAAAGTCGGGTAAGAAATAAATTTTAGGTTCTTTTCAAAGATATTGATTAGAAAATTAGTTTTCTACGATTAAAGTCCCAAAAAAGACATGAGAAACTTATTTTTTTTTATGTAACTTCAAATATTTTTTGAAACTCGTCTGCGACAAATAAACTTGCATCTATCAACAGTATGAATTCTAGGAAATTATAATCAAAAACGATATTCTTTTTTTTTAGTATTCAAGTACGAGTTCATCAGGTGGTGATAGTTCGTGTGACGAAAAACGTAAACATAAAAGAAGATGCAAACCGGTTACCCCGTTATTAAAAACGGAAGCATGTCAATCGGATAACATCGTGGAATCGGAATTCAACTCAACTAGTGCAGCAGAAGAGTCATGTGATACAGTTATATATGTAGGACCCTCAGGTGGCGCAATTAGTGATAGAGAATTGACAGATTTTGAACACCCACCCATGTTCAATGAAAACGAAAATAAAAGCAATAAAAATATGAAAAATAGTCGAATTAGTTTGACAAATAATACAAAAAAACTAAATAGTAGAAAATCATCTATTGAAAATAATAATAATGATTTACCGCTAAAAAGCACGAATTTATATACCTCAGAGAAACCTATTGTTGTAAATATGGGAAGTAATACATTACCGCGACGCTCGACTTTAGAAAGAAAAGCGAATTGCACGCTATCGCCGAAAAAAACGATATTAGAAGAGCAGAACATCAAAGATAAAACTACTTCAAATAAAAATATCACGATCGATGAAAACCCGAAAAAAACTTATTATGAAACGTTGCCATTTACACATCATAAATCTAGAAGTTTTTCACTAAAAATACAAGACCAAACTGAACTTTTTGATAAACCTAATTTTACAACATTTCAACCTGGGGAAAGACAATGCTTTAGTAATGATTCATCGCCATGTAAACGGGGCCGTAGTTATACACAACTTTTAAATCTTGAAAACAGATCTGCAAGTTTAGACAGAGCCTTATTAAGAAAAGAAAAACAAGTTGCGGAGGAAGATAACACAATGTATAAATCAACCGATACTGTTTCCAGTAATGGAACTGTAGATAATTTTGAAAGACAGTTAGTTTCTAAAATTGCTGAACGATTCGCGCTAGAAGATGAATTTCAATTTGTTGAGAGTAGCAACCCTCATCAAAGTGAAGATTTCTTTATAGACGATGAACTAGACAGTATTACCGCTGATCTTCAATGTTCATCTCCTATTGATGAATACGAAGAAGTACCTCATTTAGTCAACCCAATCCAACTTATAGAAAATAGCGAGCAAAGGGAAAATAATGTGATATCATGTAACAACTGTATAGGTGAATGCGCGTGTGATGTGTTTGCCGCATGTAAACAAAAACCTGTTCTCGTAAAAATAAACAAAAACAATAAATACTTGTATGACAGTAACGGTGATCATGATAGCAAAACAAATAAAAATTTAAGGTATGTGATATGCAGACTATGCATTTAGTAAAACTTTAGGTATGAGACACACTAACACTAGTTTCCAAAACGAAGGATTGTTTACAAATAAATGATGAAATATTTGTTAGTAAATCAAATGGAAATGATCGATATAAATTTGTAATCAGTTTCAGTCAGAGTTTCTAAAAGGAAACTTGTGACAGCATAATCCTATAGTTCAGATACCCCATCAGTTACTGTCACATTTCTTATTCTATATTTTTCTTGTTTTTTAGACTAACGACACTGAAAAACCGTAACAGTTACAGCAGTTGCGATAGTCACCTAGATGTAGGAACAAATTATAAACATCGCCCTCCATCTGAGGGAGTGAGCAGTGGATATGAAAGTATGAGATGTGAAAGCAGAACAAATATTCATTATTCGGGATCCGAGGGGGAGCGTTCTAAAGATAAAAGACTAGATCCAGGTAAGAGATTGAAGTTTTTTGCTCCCATTACCATAGACTCACACACGAGTATAAAAGCTTTAATATTAGACAATCTTTAACACCAGTTATATGTAAGCTTTGCTTTACCTATTAACTGCTTCCAGGAGTGTTAGCGAAAGTTGTTAATATTCTTTGGTATTTATCAATTAAGTGTACGGAATTAATTTCTTGTTTTTATAAGAATATATTTTTTTCAGTTTATTAAGAAAATCTTTTGATTTCTATTTTAGACCTGCATCACAAAACAATTTACGAAATCGTTGACGAACCTACGTTTACCGAAGAAATAAAACACACGGATAAAAAGAAAGTTGCAAAAGCAGCGCAATATCGTTCTCAAATCAAAGAATTAATTGAAAAACGTCAAGATTTAAAAGAAGAGTTACATCAAACATTGAAGAAACTTGTTTTAAATAAAGTTCCCCTTCCTGATATTGATGGTAAGGCTATTTTTTTAACTTCAATATTTATTCTTCAGTATAGGTAGAATTATTTTAAATGCGGTCGGAAGTCGCAAAATACAGGTTTGAGTTTACGGCACACGAATTTTTTTTAAACGACTGATCTTCCTAACTATATCTGACGTTTTTATACTTTTTGTTTTTAAACGATTGGTCTAGTAAAGGCAATCTACATTTCATAGAAAATATGTTGGTTACCTCGCTTAGCAAACATATTGGTTGGTTACATGTTTTGGCTACTTCGATTCTTGTTGCTAAATGCATCATCTAAAAAAATTAGGGTGTCAATGTCATTGTTACGAAACACTGTAAATTAGTTATATCATTATTTATACTTATTGTGAATTTGCTTGCATTACAAAACGTAATTTTACATTTTAAACTTTTTTTAATTTTTAGAACGCCTTAGAGAAATATCAACGCAGAGTAAAGATAGTAAACGATTGCTTACACGTGAGAATCGTATTCTGGAACGAAAAGTACGCGTTTGCAAATCGCATTTAAAAATTGTAAACAGTTTAGAACCTAGTAATTCAACGAAGAAACATAAAAATGAAAACAATAACAATTTAGAAAAGAAATCCAAATATCAAAAGTTTTCATCGAAAATCAAATCGAAATTAACAAAATCATCCAATAGTTCAAGACAATCATATAAAGTGACATCAGTTTAGATTCAACTTAACCATCGGTTAACCAACTTTATCATCGGCTAATCAACTTAAACATCAACTAACCAAGTAAATAATCGGCTAAACAACTTACCGTCGGTTAACTAACTAAACCATTGGATAACTAACTAAACCATAGGCCATATTGAGTTATATCTGAGAAAAAACATGATAAAAACCAAGACCGGTAATCACTCGGTAGCTGTTACTCAAATAGCAGAAATGAATATGTAAATATACAAAATTTGTTCAAAAGGTTGAACAGTTTCAGAAGAACATTTACTTTCTTGTAAAGCGAGGTCCCTTCATTCTGGATCTAACTAATTTTTACTTTTAGTGTAAATATTATTAACAAAGTAAGGTGCTGGCACTTTACTTTAGTGGAACAATTTATTTATTTTTTATATAAAACTTTATCGTAATGACAAGATATGACATCGTCTGTAACTTTTTTGTTGTTTTTCTTATTATTTTTACATACAAAAAACCCTTTCTAACACTTTTAAACACCCTACTACCTTTTCTCTTTTTCATGGAAACAGGATTGGTGTTTTTTACTTTTTCTTTTTCTTTAATTTTAAAAAGTTTTAAGTAATTTTTTTGCAACAGCTTTATCTTATTGTAGCTGTTTTGAATTAAAATCAAGATACTTGTACCAGTCTTTCTCATAAAGCAGACTTATGTTGACCATGTTTTGAAACTACTGGAAGTACCGGAACTACCAGAAGTACCAAAAAATATCGGAAAGGACAAGCTTTCATAGTACACCGTATTATAGAAGGGTTGCTTATGGCACAGAATGTTTGAGTTGAAAACACACGTTCAGATAGCCTCATATTCGCCATAAAAACCCTAAGGTGTATTCCTAAAAATAAAACTGATTGAAAGAATCATTGAATCAAGAAATGAATCATGAAATTATTATGAATTTTAAACTTGTTACGTTTTCGGGTTTATAAATGATGAAAAAACTTGACTGATCATGAAGGATCATTATTAAATATATGCTATTAAAGTTATTAATAATAAAGAGTCAATATCAAATGCAATGCATTGCGTCTGATATTGCTGTATTTTGTTTATTTTTACTGAGCGTAAAAGTAAAGTTGAAATTCTAGCTAACTAATAGTATAAACACAAACCGTGCGATGCATTGCATCGGATATTGGCTCTTAAGTTTAACATATTGATATATCGCTACCTTCTCCTTCCCCTTCGTGCATTAAAGTTGGATTCGAACTGCCAGATGTGACTCACTCGTACTACCTTGTAATGCCATTCAAGTCAGTATAGGCCGGGAAGCGCAGTCGGTTAGGGCGCTGTTATTCTATAATGGAGATCGTGGGTTTGAACCACTCTTTGCCAGAACTTCTGGATATCTCCTCATATAGAATATAATAAACAAGATGGGTTTTTCTTTTGGAGTTTAAATTCACGGTAAGATTTTTTTGCTAGACATACACCTTCTTATAATTGCTATTCATCAATTTGTGCTGGTATTTTTTATTTGTTGGTATTTCCATCTGTATAGCTAGAGTAACAACAAGTAGGCCTAATATTATTATTTTTACAAAACAATTGCTTGCTAGGAATATATAAGCCATATAAGCAAGGAGATAATTTATCTTCATCTTTCTAGCAATATTCCTACTTATAATTGCTATTCATTCATTGGTGCTAAAATCTTGAATAGCTAGAGCGATACAAAGTGACTTACTCATCTGTTTTGGCCAAAAAAAGTAATCCCTATTGAAATTTTGTGGACTGAAATATTTCCACTATCCTGTGAAAATTTGAGTAAAGTTCTATATGTAGTTTTTGAGATATTTGATTTCAAATCCTCTAAACAAAAGAAACCAAGAAGCAGATTGAGCTTAAGGTTGGAGTTATTTTTTTACTTTTAATAAGCTAATCGAATGAGTTGATTTTTAGTAGATTTATTGACTTCCAGCTACTCTTTACAGTACATAAATTTCAATATAGGTTGAACAAAAATGATTTAGCTGAGTAAGTACCTTTAATCACAAAGCAGCTGCTTGTAACAACATGTAAGCAAAAGGAGGTAGATGTAAGAGATAAATCAATTGAAGTTGCTACTCAATATAAGTTATTTAGGCGTCACACAGATGATTTTACAATATTCCTTTGGATACAAAATATTTATGTCGAAGTATAAAATAAATTAACGACTTCCTAATAACAACTGGGAAATGTTTAAAAGAGTCATTTTGAGGCTCGTTGTTCTTATTTTTCTACAAATAAAAGAACATTTCTTTTCGGTCGAGGCTCAATGTTTATCTATTCCTTTACTAATTTTTCTTAAAGTTCTGAAGAAATTGTTTGTTTATAAATGTTGTAAATATATTACAATAGTACTTTTTTATTTTGGTGTCAGAAGAACAAAAATATTAGATTTGAGCCTCGTTGTTCTTTTTTAAATTCGTATTTGATCCAGCCTCGGGTGTTCTTCTTAGCTATATTCTTATTTTTTTGTATACAGTGTTTGAGCCTCGTTTGTTCATAGCTGTGTTCTTAATTTTATCACTTTTTGCTCCAGCCTTAGCTTGTTCTTATTATGTTCTTAATTTTTTACGAAAAATGAGGCTCGTGTTCTTATAAAGTTGTTCTTACTCAGTAAAAAGAGTGTATGTCTTGTTTTGTCAACTGATTTTAAGGTATAATATTTGTTATTAACACCCTAGAATATATTAAGGAAATGATTTGAAAACAAACTCTCTCATTATATTTGTACACATTCAATATCTACTTTTGTGTGGCAATAATATGTTACTTTGGGATCGGAATGAGCGGTTACATTAGCGTTAACTCTGAAGTTTTTTATTTTTAAGTAGACTGCAAGTCTGTTGTGTAGTTTGTACTAAAGGTTTGGGCTGTTCTGATTAGTTTCATTGTCAATCAACAAGCAGAAAAGTGGAGTCGTATAAGGGAAGACTTTTGTTGTAGTGTAGGTTGAAATTCGAATGGTATATCAAAGTCAATGTTGATAAGGATATTATTGTGCAGGAGGACATTCATATTGCACACCTGGGCTGTTTATTCGGTATATGGATATTATTATTATTACTATATTTATATCGTACTAGTGGAAGATGCGACATACTAGGGTATTTAGATCTTTGAATGCGCACCCAAAAAAAATATGTGTTTTTGATATTCTCTAAAGCCTGCATTTCTTCATACCTGTTTTATATCTAACACGACAATCTGAAGTACAGCCTGCTTAATGTTTTACGCTGTTGCACACCTCTTAAAACGTTTAAGTTACATTTATTTTGTCTCGAGCTATTAACTACGCACCCTCTTCGTCCTCAGATTCTGCGAGAAGAAGTAGATTTCAAACCAATTATTGTATGCAGGATCAAGTAAAATTTTAAGACTTTCAAGTTTTATCACTTTTATCAAAGTTTATAAGATATTAATTAAACTTGCTACAAGATTCTCACTTCATTCATATTATGGAAAACTTATTTAAAATTTATTTATTGTAAATTTGTGTGCTTGGTCAATTTCAATAAAGATTCCAAAAAAACGTCATCTGCTTATTACAAATATTTTTTTTAAAGTAAATTCTTTTGTTAGGATTTCAATTTAGAAAGGATCTAAGAAATCAGATGAAAAACGTTTCTAAATCTTTCCAGTTATATATTCTGAAGTGTAAACATATGGGAAGAGAAGAGAAATAATAAAATAGAAGATAACATAAACCAGACATACAC
>JAYJMI010708722.1:0-10594 GCA_036873855.1 Sarsia tubulosa
ACATCCGGTAAATTTTTGTATCTGCGATGGAACTCCTTTGATGTTTATAAAGTTCCGAGATCCGAGAAAGGTGTATTGGCTATTGCACGCCCAAAGTGTCTGGTCGCACTCGCTTTTATACCAAACACATAAGAAACAGAGAAACCATTGCAGTGTTAACGTCAAAACAAATAAAAACATATTCAGCCCGCAAAACTCTCCAAAGAAGAAACCATGCATTGCATTATTATTGTTATTGTGTGTGTGACGTCAATTTTGACATCACATCGTATCATCGTATCAAGTAATATTTTAAATGGTCTTTGAGCATTTGGAATTCTATAGTTTAGCCTTTACATTTATTATTTCTGCAGCTATATTAAATAAAACCCATTGGTAGACTGTACAAAGTATGATCACGGTATTAGACACATTAAATATTTTGAAATTATCACAAGAAGCAGTGCGTATTTTAGGATAAATTATTGTCTTGAAAAAAAGCTTATTTTACTTAAAAATAAAATATTTACTTGTACTTACAGCTTCTGAGTGAAAAAAAAATCAAAGATAGAAAAACTGCCGCCTCAAAAACTGTTTACGGAAATTTAAAATTTACAAAATCGCAAAAAACAAAAACATAATGGCTTCTAAAAAAAACTCGCCCGAATAAGGGAGAAATTCGAAAAATATTACGCACAATTAATTATTTTTATTTCTTTACTGTTTTGTGATATTTAAACCTGAAATTATTAAACTACTCCTTTTTGTTTTCTAGTTATGACTAAACAAAATCCTATTTTATGGCTGTAATCAGGGATATTCCTTCCATATTCCTTCTGTAATTTAGATTTTTTTTGATTTTTTAGAGTTTACGGCACGGGAATATACGAGAGAACTTTCCACTTTTGAAAGCAGGATAATCAAGCCATGGAACAAAATATTTTCATACCCTCCTCTATATAGTCTTCACATTCCAAATTTCAAATCACCCTTTTTGGACTCATTGACTGAATAACTTAACTTTGAAACTTTTATATTCCTATTTTACTTTTTTGTGATGAAATTAGGTAGGTACTTATGCACGTAATTCTCAAAAATAAATATCCCATTATTGATTACCTCAATAAAAGGAAGAAGTAACAAGGAAACAATGCGCTAAATACCTTATTCTGAAGTTTAGAAATAAGCCCACAACAGCACTTTGAAAATCGAGTTTCATACCCAATATGTGTAAGCAACACAATGTACCTGCCGCTGCGGCTTTTTTTTTGAAAAAAGTCACTTTCTTTGGAACTACTCATAGAAAATGACTGAAATTTTTTGCAGATGCTTATATTTGGTAGATCTTCAATAAAAATATGGTGTAAGAAACCCCCTACCAAGTTATATCAAGAAGTTGTTTTTCAAATCTCCCGCTAAAACTTCAAGTAGTTTTGGGAAAAAAGTTAATCCTTTATGAAACTTTTAGAAGAGAAAGATTATCATGTCCTGAGTATCCTTTGGAATTTAGAGCAATTTTCCATATGTAGTTTTTGAGATATTTGTATTTCAAACTCGAAAAACAATAGAAATCAATAAGCAATTGAGCTTTGTCCAAAGTTTGGAATTATTTTACTTATGACATGCTAAATACCAGGAAGTGAGATTTAACAGTTAGGTTTACTTCTAACAACTCTTTGAACATACTAGATTTCAATAAAGGTTTCACAAAAATGATCTCACTTGAAGTTGTATCTTTAAGGTATGATGGACTCTAAGAGTACGACCTCGTTCCCAGAATAATTTTTTGCAAGATGGGTGCTGAGCGATCTTCTCATAGAGAAAATTTACTCTGGGAACGAGGTTCTAATAGTACTCTTTAATTCCTCATTAAAAAAAATTATTTTAGCGTTTGTATTCTCTGAATGTCTGAAAGTATTTTGAAAACAACTCGATTAATTAGTTATTTAAAAAGACATTGAGCAACTTTGATTGGTCAAACTTCTTTTATAACAAGTCTTTGATAATGTTCTTACTATCATAGTTTTGTCTATTTAGTTAGTTAGTTAGTGGGTCGAGCTTGCTCGGCATAGCATGACATGTTTTCTCCATTCTGTTCTGTTGTTCATTGCGTATGGCAATTCCTGGACTCTACATCCGGTGTCGTCAGACAGTTGTTTGAGGAAATTTCTTGATCATCGAATTACTATTTAAATTTCTATTATCTTTACAAAGCGGCATTACTTTAAAACCTAAGCACGTCAAATGAGATAAAATTATTTCGAAATGGCGCAACTTAGTTTAATACACCTCTTTAGCGTAAGGATCCGCCATTTTAAACTTTTTTTAATACTGCTTTTGAAACAAAATAAATTGCATATTCGGATTCCTCGTCAAAATTTAAGCTTACAAACAAATTTCTATTAATTTTGAAAACTGGATAAGATGTTATAGCAATATAAAAACTGAGTTTTTTACATAATTTTTCTATATTGAAGCCTGGAAACTACACTAGGGGGGGAAAAATAAATAAAACTTAGGAAACTGCGATGCCTGTGACTTTTGTTCTGGTTATCAACGAATGAATGACTTTATTATTCCTCCAAACTTCTTTGAAGTAAAAAGACTATTTATTCTTGTTGAAATTTCTTATTGTGATCTAAATGATATCGCCTCGAAACGCTTTATACAAAAGTTTCATGATAAAGTTTGATATAGTAGTTCGATGGAAAACAAGATAAAGAAATCTTTGCTCGTTAACAGAGATCGTAATCTAAATCTATCCTGTATAATATACAAAGGGGTTTGTACATGTGGGCATCAACCTCGTTCCCAGAGTAAATTTTCGCTAAGGGAAGATCGCTCCGCCTTCCTTTCTTGCGAAAAATTATTCTGGGAACGAGGTTGCATGTGGCACAACAGATGTAGGAGAACTTATTGTAAAACAATACCAATTGTTATTATTAAAAGACATGATGTAAATCGGAAACGTTCTGCAATAAAATTTTAACCATAACAAAACTAAGATACTTTTGTAATGTACTTTTTATTTTATTTAGGGTTTTATTCTTTAAATTAATCATGTTATGAAAAAGCCATTTAAGATGACTTTTATACAGTTTTAACTAGGTATTATAGTTTTATGGCAGTTAGCGTCACGCTTAGTGCAAAGTAACTAAAATAGTAAATAGTCTACTGATTCGTAAATTAATACACCTCTTTAGCGTAAGGTTTTTGCACTCAATCTTTGTTGTTATTTTAACTTTTACCCCCCTAGAGCTGGATCCAGATCTCTACAGTTACAGCTGCAATTAAGTTTTGTTTTCTCTGAATTAATTATTATCAGTAAATAGATTTTTTGTGTTCTAATGGTTGTATATTAAAAAAAAATTAAAAATGCAAATTACTATGAAAGGTTTCAGTGGAGGGGTAAAATGCAAAATTAAAAATGGTAGCTCTTGCTCTAAAGAGGTGTATTTATTTGTACATTCAGATTAAAGATACTTTGCACGTAATTATCAAAAAAAATATCCTATCAGAAATTTTATTAATAGATAGTAAAAGTAACAAGGAAACGATGTGCTAAAAATCCCATTCTCGAAGCTTAGAAATAAGCCCACAGCGGCACTTTAAAAATCGAGTTCCATACTAAATATGTGTAGGCAACAAAAAGTACATGCATTTTTTTGTCCAGAAAAGCTATTTTCTTTGGAATTACACATTAAAAATTGTTGATTTTTTTTCCAGATGCTTATGTTTGTTAGATCTTTCAATTTATCCGAGAAAAATAGGGGGTTAACAAAAAAAACCTAATTTTTGAGATTACGTGCATAAGTACCTTTAATTTGTTGTAAAGTTAAAAAATGGTCTGGGATTGTTACAAGCGAAAGAAACGAAATGATTGAGCTGAAGTTACCAGCATTGTCAATTCTACAACTCTACAGGTACAGTAGTGACAATTTTAACTATAGTGAAGTAGGCAAACACTGAGTTAATAGAGGTGTAAACACTTAGAAAATCTTGCGCGTCACTATAGAGTCCCATTTAGTATCCTCAGAAACGCAGTAAATGTAGATGTCTGTAGTGATAGATCCAGAATAAACTTAAGTTAGAATCTTAGTAGGTAGAACATGCCTTGGTTCCTTCTTAAAATGCGGTCTAAGACAGTTAGTTGGTTAATCAAGTATAATATAAAAACTTAGTTACTTATAAATCAACTTCGTTCCCAAATTATCGTGTAACAAAAACGTTCAGCCTTATTTACCCAGTATTCTCGGGAACTTTGACCACTATTAACTTTGAGTAACAATATACCTTAACTTGATTAGTTTTTAACCCTTTCTAGGCTAAAACCAGTAGAGAAAAGTTTATTGTAGCAAAACTAGGACATTTATGGCGTTGCTAAAGTATGAAGAAAACCTATAATAGGTTGCTGTTTCTTGTAAATTTCTCCAACCTTGTTCCTAGAGTAAATTTTGCTATGAGAAGATCGCTAAGCTTCAACCTTGTTTCCAGAATATTAATTCGCTTATAGGCGCTCATTTTCTCCGTCTTTCATTCGGAAAAATATCTTGGGAACGCGGGTTACACCCAGCATTTTATTTCTTCGCTTTCCTCTCTTACGAAAAATTATCTGGGAACGAGGTTGACATTTCTCTATTTGTAAAATAGCAAAATGTTAAAATAGAAAAGAAAAACAACAATTTTGATTTGTTTTCATTTACATTTGAAAATATGTCACATATCTACATTTCAATATAAAATTTATAGTTCCTTTATAAATCATAATACTCTAGTTAAACTGGTAGAAAAAATACAAGTTACATTACTCACTATTACGAATTTCAGTTCTAGATAAGGTGAGCATAGTTTCTACCAAGCTCCTTGTTTCTACTAAGGGAAAATCCGCCAAAATACAAGAGGTTAAAAGCTTCATTGTCGTGGAGTTTCAAATTTTATATATTGTAATGATTTTTAGGTTCTTAAGACAGGTTATACCTAGTCTATGGATACGGCTAATTTAAGGTAAGGCTAATTTTAAACTTAGTACTTTGGGTAAAATTTATATTCTTACAGATTTCTAATTTGAGAATCTGAAATTTTTTTGTGCTGAAGCCACAAATATTAAAAGTAGTTTATCTGCTTTTCTGTTGGTTAGAAGAATAGTTATATGAAGTAGGCTTAGCCAGTGTACTGGTTTCTTAAAACAATTATCTTTAAAAGTTAAATATTCATATGAGATCACCTATATTGAAATTTAGGATGTTAGAATAGCAGTTGAAACTTTTAAACAACTATTGCAAAGCTTCTCAAAAATCAAAATAACTTATTGGTTCTATTGTTTTTATAGAATTTGAAAAACTAATATCTCAAAAACTGAACATAGAACTTGCACATATTTTCATAGAACATTTGAGAAAGTTCAAGAAGGGATTACTATTGTTTTGCCAAAATCATCTGTAGTTGCACCTTAAATGATCTAATAACTACCGGTATATTGAAGGGATACCACTTCATGTGATTACACACAAGAATGCTGAAAAGTTTGGTCGCAAATTTGGCTAGAAGTAGTCAAGCTTTAAAACATGTTTGAAATACATTGTACCTGTAAGAACAATAATACATTATAACACATGTTGTTATATAACCCTCTTACATCTAAAACTGATGTAACAGGCATTTTATTCCTTTGCTTATACTCTTGTCGAATACTGTTCTTTCCCTAAAATAGCCAATTATTTTTGACAATACTAACGTTTCCCGTAAGTCCTGTAGTGTTTCTCTTTAAAATGATTTCACTTCATTACTTCTCTCACACTTTTCATCTTATTCACTGAAAGTTTAGTTAACCTATATCAAGCTTTTTCAGTTTTTCAATACGTAGTTTTGATCTTTTAAATGTTGTATAAGGATCTTCTGTTGTAGCTGCTTTATTAGGTTCCTGTAAATAGTTCTCCATTGCCTTTAACTTTGTCATGAGAGGACTTTCTAATAACTTATTTGCAGTTGCCTCAAATGTTTTATCTAGCTCCTTTAAAGTATCATTTTTCAAAATAACGCTTTCATTTTTTAATAAAGTACTATTATTATTTTCAATAAAATATGCAGTTTCGTTATATTGTAATGGAGCTCTACCATTGGCTAATAGAGGAGGATATAAAGGATCTCCAGTACCTTGATCAAGAGTAGTCAAATTTAATAATTCTCTTTCTTTATTTAAAACATCCTCTTTAATATTTTCTTTTGCAAGTTTTAAACGTTCATCGATATCGTTTTGTAATTTTTCGCTAGCTAATGTTTGTCTTGATTCTGAGTTCTTGTCTTTAATTTCGATCGGCCTTGTTTGCAGTGTATCAGAATCAGGGGTGATCATTTTTTTAGTTGGATCCATTTCTTTAAACTTTTTCGTTGGATTAAGTCCTATAAATTTTTTAGTCGTGTCCAGTTCACTCATTTTACTTGTTGGCTCCATGTCTTTAAACTTCATAGTGACCATTGATTGATCGTCCCCTTTTTTGTTTTTGTTATTGCTGTCACTTGAATCTTCAAACCATTTTAATTCATCGTTGAAACCTTTGTGATCATCTATTTGATTTATCATATTTACTTTCTTATTCTCTGATTGTTTATTTTCATCTATTTTTGCTGACTTTGCATCATATTCATCTTGTGATTGGCTCATGTTTGCTGTTGATGATTGAATAAAATTAGTGCTATCAACCATAGCATTGTTTAATTTATTCATTAGAACTTCAAATTGTTCTTTTTCGTCTACGTTTAAGTTATTTTCATGTTCAAACTTTTCTTTGTCAATATCTTTAAAAATCGATGTGTTTTCATTTATTTTTGGTAAACTTCTACTTTTCCCATTATTCACTATTCGTGTATTTGAATGATCATTTTGAGCTATTTTATTTATTTCCTCTAAAGCTTTTTCAGCTTCCTGCTTTTCTGATTCTGTAAATCCCATTACGTTAGTAGTATCAGTATTGTTAGAATGGCGGAATTCTTTTGTTACTTGATTCATAAAATCACTAGTTTTGTTTGTATGGTGGTTTAAGTTTACTGTGGGATTTGCCGATTTAGAATTGTTAAATAAATCATCAAAGTTGGATTTACTATCAGTTTCTTGATCATACTTTTTAATTTCTTTGTTTACTTCTTTAATTAATTTTTTACTTCTTTCATCAGAGAATTCTCTCTCTTGAGCTCTGATTTTATTTAAAAATTCATTTTCTTTATCGTCTTTATCATAATTTACTTTTACTTTACTTGTGGTTTTCTCTCGTTGATTCATACTTGTAGTTGGATCGATTTTTTTTAACGAATCGATATTTTTTGTTGGATCAATACTTTTTACTTCTTCTTTAATTTTAGTTAATGGTTTCACTTTTTCTAAAGTTTTGGAAACTTCAGTAATCTCATTTTTTTCATTTGAAGTCAAGTTTTTGTTCTCTTGTATTACTTCACCGTGGTTGTATAACTCATCAGCGCTCTCATTGATTGGTACATTTATACCACGTGTCTTTCCTATACTTTGCAATTCTTCCTCTTTTATTAATTCTGGTTGCGTAGAATTTGTTTTCCGGATTTCATTCAGCTTTCTTTTTAATAAATCACTTGCTTTTAAATATTTCTGTAAAACTTTTTCCACCATGTGTTCCTGTTCAATATCTTCACTTCCTTTAGCATAATTTAATTTCATTTCTTCACCTAATTCAAAATTATTACCTTCGTTTAATAATTTTTGAATACTTTCTTCACTAGGAGTAATCATGTCAATATTATTATTCACGGAGTTAGGCTCATCATCTACAGCCTTTGTAGATTCGTTACGTTTAAACAATGCTAAAGATCTTACTGGATCATCTTCTAAAACTTTCATATCATGATTCACAATATAATGCTTAAGATCAGCTTTTGTTTGTACATCTGTAAGATGTGTTGGATTATTTAACATTTGGAGTTGTTCTTCACTCGTGGGTAATCTAGTTGTTGGAGAAACTTTTTCATTCACTTTTTGAACTTTATTTACTTCTTCTGATTTTTCTTTCATTAAAGCTTCAAGTTCTTCCATGGCTTTACTAACATCATTTGTCAAAGGATTTTTGTTGTCTGTGTTAGAATCATGTTCTCTTTGCTGGCCTTGGACTATTTGTTGTTCATTTCCCTGTGATTCGTCATTGTTGCTAGCTTTTCCTTGTGCTTGCTCCTGTACTTTTTCTTTTTCTAAACTTTCAGAATCTACTTCAGTTTCGGTATTTTGATGATCATTTGCCTTTGCTTCCATTGGCAACTGTTGCGATCCAGAAACTTGTCCAAAATTTTGCTCAGTTGACTGCTGAGTTGTTTGCCCTTCTGGTCCCTGTTGTTGTGCCGGCTGTTGTTGAGATTGTTCTTGATTATGTTGATTTTGTTGATTTTGTGGCTGTACATATTGTTGTTGTTGCTGCTGTTGTTCTGGTTGTTGTTGTTGCTGTAAGTCTTGTGCTGGATCTGGAGATTGTCCGGGAAGTGATTGGAAATCTCCGGGAGGATTTTTATTATCATTCAAATTTACTATTGGTTGTTGACCGTCATCATTAGAAATAACAGTGACAGGCTCTCCTGTTGGTTGTTGGGTTTGTTGTGACTGCAATTGCGGTTGCTGAGTTGTGATCTCTGGTTGCTGAGATTGAGACTGGGACTGTTGATCTTGCTGCGAAGGTACCTGCTGTTGCGAACTAATCTGTTGTTGCGAATGAACTTGTTGTTGCTCCTGTTGTTGTTGCAGTTGTTGATTACCTTGATCTTTTAACTCTTGCTCTTCGGATAGTCCACTTGTTGGTTTTGCTTCACTTGTGTCTTGTCCTTGCTTTGCGTTTGATTTACCTTTTTCAGCTAAATCTGTTTTGTTATTAACTTTATAGCCGTTCCAGGGTCCTGGGATTTCGCTCTGCCATTGTTTCAACTGTTGCTGTTTTTCAGTCGAACTAGGTTGGACTTCATGTTGTTGATTACTTTGTTTCTCTGTGTTCTGCTGATCAGTGTTTTGTTCAATAGCTGTATCAACTTTTGCTTCTAGTTTATTAAGCTTCTCCTCATCACTTGCTTTTCCACTTTCATCTCCACTAGCTGTTGTATCGTCATCTTTTTTATTATCAATTTCAACGCTGATTTCCTTAATTTTTTCTGTTACAGTAGCATTAGTTTTTAGTTTTAAGTTTTCAGTATTTACTGTAACATTTTTCTTACCAACTGCATTTAATTGTTCGGCATTGACTTTATCTTCTTTAGTTTTTTTATTCTTATCTTCTTTACTTGCTGTTTTATTTAATAATTTATTTTCAGTTTCTTTATTTTTATCATTATTCTTTGCTTTCTTACCATTTTTACCTAAGGGAAAATTTTTAGCAGCATGTACATGATTACCATCTATTGTAGTAGCTGTCGATTCGTGCAGAAGATTGAAATCAGGCTTTTCGTACTTTACAGTTATTGAAGGGGTTACTTTTGGTTCTTTGAATTGTTTGTTCATATGTTTGCGCATTTCTGCAGGAAAGGAAGCTATATCAGATTGCTTATCTAAATCTAAATGATCAACTGTCATGACAGGTGGTGAAAGTCTTCTAAAGCCGAATCCTTCTTCTTCCTTTTCATTTCCTGATTCTTTCTTTAAAAATGGTTTGCCACTTATAACAGGTAATACATCAAATATTTTGTTTGCTTTGGCTTTGTTTTTTTCATGTTCCTTTTTATTTTTATCTTTATCAATTTTAGGCTTTTTCTTTGCTGGTTTTGTTTTTTCAGGTGGTTTGATAGCAGCAACTTCTGTACCATTAGTTTTTTTATTTTCAACCACCGTTACATTTTCAACTTCTTCTGTTTTATTGGTGCTTGTATAATTATTCCATGGCCCTGCTACGTTATCTTGCCATTTCCATTTTGACTTTTCTTTTTTCTTTATCTCTTGCTCTTTCTTTTTCTCTTGTTCCTTCTTCTTCTCTTCTTCCTTTTTAATTTCTTCATTTCGATTTTTGTCAATTTTTTTTGCAGAAGCTGCTTTGGCTTTATCTTTATTGGAAATATTAGGCTTACCCGTCATCATGCTTGTAAAATTAGCTGCTTCCTCAAGCTTTGTTTCTTTTTCAAAATCTGTTGAGTCATTCTTAGGTTTTGGATAAACAGGTGTAGATGTCGACTCTAAATTGTAGGGGTTTTGTTGATTATTGTTATTATCGCTAAAAGTATTTCCATTATTACCATTGTTATTAGCAAAGTTGTTGTTGTTTTGATTGTTGTTGTTATAATTAGCATTGTTGTTGTTGAAATTGGTGTTTCCATTGCTATTGAAATTGTTATTATTATTTTGATTAATTCCATTGTTATTGTTGAAGTTGTTGTTCAGATTGCCATTGTTAACGCCATTGCTGTTGAAATTGGCATTGTTGTTACTATTGCCATTGTTATTGATAAAATTTCCATTGATATTTCCGTTGTTGTTGTTATTTAAATTGACATTATTGTTATTGTTGATGTTGTTGTTATTCCGTTGATCATTATTATAACCATTGTTATTATGATTTTCGTGATTATTGTTCCCATTAAAATTCACGTTTTGATTGAAATCAATTCCATTTCTGTTTTGGTTGTTATT
>JAYJMI010708833.1:0-13824 GCA_036873855.1 Sarsia tubulosa
TCAGGTTTTACTAAAGTCAGTATGATCTATCTATTAGGCTATTGAAAAATTTCGCGGTAATGTACCTTTAAAGAAAATTAAGAAATCTTAGATTAAACCTAATGACTCGGTTAATTAAACCAATTCATAGAAACAGGTGAAATTGGAGATAAGAGACACTGTTCTTATTTTTGACTGCAGTTTTGGACAACTTTTAACTGCCCTACCTTTCTTGGATTTGCGTGACTATGTATATAACAATAGAAAAATGAAGAATCGTGCCCTTATAAAATTGCTCTTACGATTGTGAAAACAGCTACTACAAGAAATATATGAAGCAACATAACATCAATGAACAAAAATGACTGACATATAAATTTACTGAACTTCAGTAGCTGTTCCCTTTGTTTTCTGTTTAAATTATCAGTACATTGTAAAGATCTAAAGTAAATATTAGGACAATCAAAGTTTGTTTCTCTAATAATCATATATATAATGCTACAATCTATACAATGCCTGTATAATCGTCTCTTCAAGAGCGGTTGTTTTGAGATCTAAAACAAATCATAATCTTCGTCAAAAAGAAACTTAAACGAAATTGAAACTGGTTTTGCAACTAACGTTCTGATTAGAGTAGAAGATATAGCTATAATGAAAAAAATGTGTTCTTTTGTTTTAAGTTTTGCCTAATTTCACTTAACTAAAAAATTGCTTTAAATGCACTTGAAATAACCAGTTTTGATCACTTTCCTTTCTTTTTTTTATGGTTACTTTTCAGGTGATCGAGTAGAAACTTATAATAATAAAAACGATCAGGGTCATAATATTTTAGACAAATAGGTCATTTCAGTGAAAATCGCCTTTTCAGAAGGATATTTATTAGCTAATTTCTAAAGGTTTTTCGGCTTTAATTGAAAAATCGAAAATTCCAAGGCGTAGACTGAGCACTAGTCCCCTATTCCACGTGGTTACGGCTTTTTCACTTAAAGGTACATTACCGCGAATTTTTCCAATAGCCTAATAGAAAGATCGTACTGGCTTTAGTAAAACCTGAAAATATCTTTCCACAATTCCTTTTTGTTCTCTAGTAATGGCTCAACAAAATCCTATTTTCCAACTGTAATTTAGAATTTTTCATTGTTCTTCTTAATTATAATTTATAAAGTATACTCAATTATGCTCAAATATAGGATTTGCGGATCGCATAACTTTAGAATGAGATTGAAGTTTTCGATGGGGTTTTCAGTTCAAGTCCTAAAATTGGCTGGTTTTTCAAACAAAAGAATAAAGTAATTCGCGGTAATGTACCTTTAAGTCTTAAATATTACTCTCCAATTGTCCGAGCCAATCATTTTTACTTTTAAAAATGATCAAATCGTTATTAAACATCTTATGACCTTGATTGCAGACTACATATATCTGAGTATCTATCTGATATATAACAGACTGTAAGACTCAATATTTACCTTCATTCCACTTAGCTTTATTCTTGTTGTAAATTAAATAAAAATGAAAATAAATAAGATTTAGTAAAACTAATCTCTAAAACGAGGAGTTCTAATCTTTATATCCGTCATGACGATGAAAAACAAAACAACAACATTAGTAAAAACTTCTTATATTATATTAGCATACTAGTTATACTAGCACTATTTGCTTTTTCATTCTGCTTTTTCATTCTGCTTTTTCATTCTGCTTTTCCATTCTGCTTTTTCATTCTGCTTTTTCATTCTGCTTTGGGCAATTTTTTGTTTTTCCTGAATATGCAAGCGTGTGTTGTAATAAGCTTATTTCTAGATTTTATTTCTTGAAGTTGCTTTTTTTCCAACAGTAATGAAAATAGCTGCCGAACATTTCTAGAAAAATAAAACCAATCAATAATGAGTGTCTCCTAGTACTAACAGGTGCCAAAAAATTGAGAAAACTGGCAAAAAAATAAAAAAATTGAATTGAAGGTAAAATCATAGAAAGACCATTTACTAATAATTTTGTAAGGTTATAATTGAATAAAAGATGCAAATAGCCTAGTAAAGAAAAGATTTAGATAAAAAACATTATCTAAAAAATATAACCCCGATATTTATGAAACAAAATGTTAATGACCTTTAACCAAGACCTAAAAACCATATCCGAAAAATGATAAACGTTCTTTAAAAAAGCTATCTTTTAAAAACATTTACCTACTGATTGCTAGCCTGAGTCACAGACAAGAAAACAGGTTTTCTACGAAAACCGTTTTACGGTGCGTAGAGTTTGTACTCAGGCTACTGATTGCCAGCTGTATTCACACTTGTAAATTCACATTTGTTAGCATTATTATTATCTAGCTTTATTTCCGTGGTTTGTAAATTGAAGTAATAACAACCTCAACGATCTTGTTACATTTAAATTTTATTCCAATGATGTCACGATTTGAGCAAATTACATCTTGACAATTTAAGTAACGCGCTAAAGCATGACGAAACGTTACAGAAGGTATAACTTGAAATGTTGACAAATGTTGACTTCTAAACAAACACTTTTGAATTCAAATCAAATCACTTTATCTCTTTCCATACTCATTATATTAAAAGACGAAACTACAAAGTTAAAAATATTGAATTATTACATTGTATTTCATGCTTTTTTTGTCTGTTTGTCTGTTTGTCTTAAATGATAGCTGCTTAGTTTTTTAGTAATTGCATTACCGAATCGTTAAGAAAGTTGTTATTAACGTTTGGTTGTCTATAGTTATTTTGAGAAAATCAATTAAATTTAAACACATTAAAGTAAGTTTAGGCCAGTACATAAAACATAAAATTTGCATACAACCAAAATCTTTATGGTGGATAAAGTAGTTCCAAAACTTATTGTATTGCTCAAGATTTTATCTTACTAATAACATACAAATTTACAAAAGCAAATAAATTACTTCAAATATACTTCAAATAATTGATTCTTATTACTTTCTTACAGAACATAACAATAATTACAGCAAACTATCTTAAACATCTATATTGGAACAACTCTAAAATACACTAATGATAAAGCATCTTTTCGAAATAGCTGTTTTCTTAAATATATATAAACCAAACTTTCCTACTGGATAAATATACATCCACATTTATTTCCATAAAATCTTTTCAAATAAATAGAATGTTGATCTGAATTTTATAGAACGATTTTAATAATTCAATCTAAATATTACACAAATATTTTGAGAATTTCAGTAATGATATAAAAAGCTTATAACTTCTCGAATATCTTTTTCCCATAGGTTTTATTTGTAGAGACTTCCTATATCATGTTCTTGTTTTAAATGTTTTGAGAAACTGAATAAAAGGATTTATGTAAAACCTATATTTTCTTGTTAATAATACAAGTAGTTTCATTTTGTACTTTCAATTTAAATAAACCTAAAAAAATTATATAAATTAGAATCAAAATAAAGAATCGGATAGATGTTTAAATTTGCCAGTCCAATTTCATTCATTAAAGGCACAACTTCAAGTGATTTTGGCCAAAAAGTTAACCCCTATTCAAACTTTTAGAAATGAAAGATTACCTCCTCCTGAGTATCCTGTGAAAATTTGAGCAACTTTCTATGTGTAGTTTCTGAGATATTTATATTTCAAATTGGGTTAAACAATGGATTCAAGAAACAATTGAGCTTTTGTACAAAGTTTTTTTTGTACATCTACCAGGAAGTGAAATTTACCAGTTTAGTTTACTTTTAACAGCTCTTTTAGAATACTAAATTTCAATATAGGTTTCACAAAAATTATCTTGCTTGAAGTTGTACCTTTAAGTTAAAAATCTAGCCAACATTAAAAGTTTTGAACCAAGACAAAGCACACTTTCAGTTTCAGTTTATTTTCTCATAGGAAAAGCAGAATGTCAAGGAAATGGAAACTCTTGTATCGCCATATAGATCTCTTCTGAAACACCCCCAGTGACTATTTACGTTTCAAGGGAACAGCCAGGCCGCAAAAGCGAGTCATCAATAATATAAATAAGAATACTTTTGACTCTCCTTCCAGCAAAGGCATTATTTGTTGGTCAGGATAACTTACATCGTGCTTGGTTTTATTAGCCTACGAATATAGACCACGCTAAAGTTTAGCCTATGCACATTCGCAAGAAAAAGGAAAGAAAATGAAGACTGGGAACAAGTATCTTTTACCGAGAATTTTTATTTTGATAATAAGAAAGACCGTAAATTCTAGTCCTAATGTGCATGCTTTTCGTAAATTCTAAAACGGCTTAGAAATGAATATTGTGCGAATGCTCATAGACCCTAGAAAAACACGTTTTTCGTATAGGGTCTATATCGTAGGCTAGGTTTTATTGTTTGACAATGTTTACCCTTAATCAAGTATATCATAATTTGTATCGTCGTAAGTATACAACATGTCTTATACATCTTATCAGTTATGTAAGTTCTCAACATATCAAAAACTAAACCAAAAAACGTCTTCTCAAATTCGCTTTATCATTACTCATAAATAAGTAAGGGGAGTTTATAAATAACATAAAAGTTACTATTTACAAAATATTTTTATTATCAAATTGTTGTGGGACAACTGTTGCTTCATCTTTAGAAACTACGTACAATATTTTGTTGGCGATGATAAGCTCTTTGTTTTGTTTCTAAGTTAATAATGCAAAAATAATTGAGTTGTAACCACTGGCTTTCCTTAAAATTTAAATGTACTAAGACAGTAAGGGGATGGTTACACGTAGCTATATTTACACCTATTGGCGACCTTTAACCCGACCTTTAACCTATGTGCCGATCCTTATATGCACAATTTTATTATGTAATATGCACCTATCCTATTTACAGTTTTGTCAATAAAAAGTAAAAGAACAAGGAAAACATGTTCTAACTATCTCATCCTGACGTACAGAAACAAGCCCACAGCAACACTTTGAGAATCGGGTTTAATACCCAAAATGCGTAGACAAAACTATGTACTTTCAGTTTTTTGTCGATTTACCCAATAAAATAGTGGATGACAGGTAGTTTTGAGATTAAGTACCTTTAATTAGCTAAAGTTTTGCCTTTCAAATGTGTATTATATTTCACACTGGAGTGAATGTTTTCGAGTGTTTATCAGGGATAAAAATAACGTTTACTTAAAAATCATTTCACTAAGAGGAATTTTAATAACTACTGTAGCTCTTCGTTATTGCTTTATTTCTAAGTTAGCAAAACAAAAATAATTCAGTTGTAAACACTTGCTTTCCTTAATGTACTAAGACAGTATATGAGTGTTTTAAGAACTGTTTTAAGAATAAACTTTTACCGGGTAGCACAGTCGGTTAGTGCGCCGTTGATCTGTAACGGAGTTCGTGGGTTCGAACTAAAAACTAAACGTGGGTTCGTGGGTTCGAACCCCACTTCAACCAGAATTTCTGCATATCTCTCCATATAGAACATATACTGTTTTAAAGGAGGCCAGATTAGCAATTGATAGCTTCCTTTGCTTCTTATACCATTCTTACTCTCATGGGATTTTGTTAAAAACTTTTTATGAATCTTTTTTTACTCATAAAAACATACATGTGTCGCACTTTAAAAAAAATCATCTTATTTAATCTTAATATTCTCGAAAAGGAAAACCTATTTACAAATAGTATTAACTCACTTATTTTTTCAAATTTCTTCCTTCAAATTGACTCTTTGATCTTTGACTCTTTGATTAAAGGGACATACTCAAGTGTTTTAAGATTTGAGCCAATTTATTATGTGTAGTTTTTGAGATATTCTTGCCTACGAATATAGACTACGCTAAAGCTTGGTCTATGCACATTCACAGGGAAAGCCGTCAGACCGCGTCCACAAAATTATAAAAATAAGACTGGGAACTGGCATAATTTTCCGAGAATTGTTGTTTTGATGAGAAGAAAAGCCGTAAAACTCTAGTGCGCATGTCAGAAATTGTCAGAAATCTATACAATTCGCTATAACAACTTCTCTTGCAAATGTGCATAGACCCTAGAAAAACACGTTTTTCGTAATGGGTCTATATGATAGGCTGGAGATAATCGTATTTCCAGCTTTTTTAAACAAAAGAAAACAAGAAGCAAACTGAAGCATTAACTTACTGCTGAATCAAATGAGGTGATATTTTCAAAATCTATTAACTTTCCAACTGCTATTGTAAATATATAGGTTCCACAAAAATGAACTCAAGATGAAGTTTTTGATAGAAATTGCATTAATAAACAAAGGAAGTATCTAAAATAACGTTGATGCAACCTTTTAGGCGTTTATTAATATCATAAACGAGTTATATTATATTCTAAATGAATTATATCATAAGTTGGTAATTTGTTAGCGCTAGTTTAGAATTATATATTATATATGTGTCTTTTAGATATATGAATTTATCAGGCATGAAATTACGTGAAAACCTCTATTTTGGTAACTATAATCAATATTTTTGTTTTTGTGAACTTTCGGCAACTCTATTTCGCCCACTCTAAAAAGAAAAGGCGTCCATGAACTTTACTGTAATAAATGCTTAAATTCAAACAAGTCAAATAAACAAACGAATTCGATCTACTATTACCATGCATGTTATTCCTTTTAAATTTTATGAGAAATCATAGTTATGAAATCTTTGTTATATTTTATACGGAAAAACAGATCTATTATAAACTGATTTTAATTAAAATAGGAATGCTAAAACAAATTTTACACCATGCAATTTCAGTAAAAGCCACCTACAAAACTACAAATAAAGCAGTAGATTAAAAATCTTCATAAATGACTGACGTACTTACCAAGCAATCAATCTGAACTGATAACTTGAAATTAAATATTATCTATAATGAATGTTGAAGTAGAAGCTATGCTACGTAAAAAGGAACATACATAATATTCATTACGACTTATTTTCTGTTATAAAAATAAGACTTTAAATAAGAAACAAATAAAAACACACAAATAAAACCTGTACCTATGGGCGCTGGCTGGTATATAACACTGTGCTCTGCGAGGTAGTATATTTAGTGTTAGTTTTGTAATCCAGTAATTTTTGTGCGTTGCTGTTAAATTTTATCACAGCCAATAAATTAAAAACTGTAATCCACATCAAAACATCCACAAACAAATTAATTTGTATTTCTATGTAAAAGCTTGCGACATATTTAAAGCTTTTTACATATTTCTATGTAAAAGCTTGCCAGCGCCCATAAAAATAATAAAAATTGAATAATAATAATTTTTCTATCTAGTTTTTTCCTTTTATATTGATGGTTTTTCCAATAAATAACTAATTTAGGCCGCAAATATTTATTATAAAACAATTGATTTTGTTATTGTTATGTCATGTGTTATGCATAAGATCATAAAACAAAGAATTCTTTAATCCTTTATGCTCGTATTATTGGTTTGCAAACGTCATAATCATAAGTTTTATATATTCTATATTGATTAACTCGTGAAAATTGTAAGTTTTTTTTGCTAATAATAAAAATTGACCAAAGATAAAATATATACGTTAAAACATGGTTAAAATATTCAAGAAGTCAATTAGACATATCTTTAGATCAATTTAATAATTAAAGAGAAATCTTTTTTAAAATGTATTTCATAGCATTATATGGATGGATGTCACGTGGGTAGGGCACAGAAAGCACGCTTTACTGAATATTGTCATTTAAAAACTTTCTCTAAAAAGCAATTGTTGAAGATAAAGAATTTGTTTTCCATAAGTTAAAAAGGCACTGCCTTTTGTATGTAGATAACTAAGCTATATTTTCCCATGCGATAAAATAATAAGGCTTAAAGGGAATCGCTACTATACTACTTTATACTGCGAAATTTTGTGAAAATGAAAAATTACCACTTTCTAATTACATATATTTGCATTTCAAATTTGCTAAAAAAAAAAAACCCGCTGGAAGTGGAACGTGCTTAATAGTTTCTTCGGCACCCGTGAATATAGTTCTATTGAGTTGCCAGCTGAAAATGATTTAAAGATCATATATTTTACCTATAGGTTACATATCATATACTTTTTATAAGTAAGTAAGTAAGTTTTGATATTTTACTTGGTTGACCGAAATACAGTCTTAGACTTAGTTCCAGAAGGGACCAAGGCCGGTACAACCTACTTGGGTTCTGTGGTATTTAAGGCTCCCGTTTGTGCCACTAAGTTCAGTGAGTTTGAACCAGCTCTACAGACAACTACATACCGACTGCGGTTCTGTGGATACCAGAGCGGGGCTCGAACTCATACAGTTCCGCACTTCTGCATTACAGATGCAAGCCACTGCACCCGGCTTCTATTTAAAGATCATATATTTTATTAAAAACACTTCTGTTCACGTAGTGGAGTGGAATTTAGTATTGACCTGGAAAAAATTAATATAGTGTTGAAACTTGGCACAAGGTCTAAGAATATGTCTGCAATCATCAAAAACAAATCCTCACAATTTTGACCTTGGGAAACCCCGAAATTGACAATTTAAGGACCAGAATGTATTTTAATGAGAGGACTTAGATAGATATAGATATTGAAACTTATATAATTTTTTTGCTTAAAATAAATGGTTTTATTGTATTGGTCTGAATGAGACGATGAAAAAAATGGGGTTCAAAGTTAATCTTTCTGATATAATTCTCGAGATATTGTCATTTTAAGGACCAAAAATAGTCATTTTAAGCTCTTTTGTGCCTACGTCAGCATTAAATAGGCATATTTTTTAAAAAATAATGGTTAGTTGCATTAGATAGATCTATTCAATATCTTTCAAAAAATGGTATAGTTTGTTGGGTTTTGACTATTAGTTCTTGAGATATAGTAGGTCTTAATTTCAAATATTAGGCTATTTTGTGCTGACTCAGCATTTTTTTCCACAAATTAAACACCTTTATGTCCTTATATCTCTAGAACTAATACCCAAAACACTATAAACGATACCATTTTTTTAAAGCTATTGAATATATCTAGCTAATGCAACTAACCATTTATGGCTATTAAATGCTAACGTAGACACAAATTAGCCTAAAATGGCTATATTTGGGCCTTAAAATGACAATATCTCGAGAATTATATAAGAAAAATTAACTTTGAACCCCATTTTTTTATCGTCTGATTCCGACCAATACAGTGAAATCATTTATTTTGAACAAAACTTTCGCTATCTAAGAATCCTCCCATTAAATTACATTCTTGTCATTAAATTGTTAATTTCGGGGTTTCCCAAAGTCCAAATTATAAGGATTTTTTTTAATGATTGCTGAGATAGTCCTAGACCTATATGGCAAGTTTCAACACAATATTAATTTTTGTCCCGGTTACAGTGGTATTTTGCCTAATTCCACTCCCCATTTGATACTACGACAGAGTGATATGTTGAAATTGTGATATTACGACAGAGTAATATGTTGAAATTTCGACGAATGGGGATTTGAACCCACGACCATCCTTAAACGACTGCGCTCATTTTTATTGTCTAAAATCTAACAAATTTGGCAGTTTTGAGTTTAAAATGACGTCAAAAAATTTTATGACAAAAAACAATTGAAAGTTCTTTAGTGTATTTTTTGTTTAAAATTCTTAGAACTGAATGAGTAATTTGGAAAAAAAACATATTCTATTGTGGTTTCTAACTCAAACTAGAGTGTCCAGAAATATGACATGATACTGATAAAGTCATTATTATAAAATATCATGTTGTGATGTCACAGTTGCAGCTGATGACGACATTAATTCTAGGGCGTGTAGATAATTTGAAAAAGTAGGTAAGGACATGTAAAATACTACAGGGGTTCTATAAAGGTTTTAAAAATGGTAGGTCGCAGCCACCTCTACCCTACCCCATACCCCTTTAAAAGTCTAAAAAGAACGCTCGGATAGGGCTTGCTTCTCGGAATCTCTTATGTCACATTATTACCACAAGAGCCTCGACTGGCCTATATATTAGCATATAATCTTGCAGTAACATCTCGCTAATATACAAACTTTGCACAGTCAGAAAATGAAAATTTTTTTCACCTAGGTTTGTTACTGTGCTTTTAATAACTCTTTGAATCAAAACTGATTAAAAAAGCTGTTATTACTATCAGCGGAGGCTCCAGAGTAAAAATAACATTGGCCTACCATTTAGCTTCCAAACTATTAACGTTTTATAATACATAAAAAAATGAGTAAGTAAGTAATTGAACAATGGTTAACCAAATTTAGTCTTTGTTTGCCAATTAGTCTCAACTAAAATCCCTGAAAAACCTTATAAACTTACTAAGAACTACATTCTTTTTGCCCTGAATAAAAGTGTATTGTCTATATAAGTTTAGAAGTAAACAAATAAAATGTGGAAAATAATAACCTACTGATAGTCAGCTGTTTCTCAACATTATGAATATCTAGCTTTAAATCCGTGGTTTATACATCGAAGTAATCTAATCTTAACGATCTTGTTACATTAACATTTTATTACGATGATGTAATATTTTGAACAAATCTTTTTGCTTGTTTATTTTTATATCGGCTATCTATTTTGATTTAAACAGTAATCTAAATTTCTAAATATATAGATAGATGCATTTTAATTTTTTATGTCTCAATTTACAGCACACTTCAAGTTCATGCTGATTGACGTGCATTGAAACTTGTACGGCTACCGAAGTAAGTAAAAATTCCCAGCCAAACGAAAGTTATTTGTGGTATTTTTTTTTTATTCTGATAGCCCACGAGTAATCTTAAAGGAAAACCGAAATTATGTTTTTATAATCCCGCAAGGATGATTTGGCAATAATCTTTCTTATCTAGCATTAATATTTCTATCAATTAGTTTTTTCGTGTGACGTCATCAAATGGTATGACGTCATATTTCGTAATTTTGAATTTTTTGATCAAAAACTGCAGACGTCAGCAAATATGGAAAGTCGTCAGGGCTAGAAATGATGTATAACCCTTTATAGTACTATAAGGGGTTATACATCATTTTAGCATTTGGCATTCAAAAGTTATAGCTATTAGGAATTAAGAAAAACTAAGGAATTTCGCTGATTTCAGCAAATAATTGCGGATATCAAGAAAACTTTAGTAGTAAATGTTTTTTTGATGATGTTTTATTTTAGAGGCTGATGAAGGCTGATGAAGGCTGATGAAGGATATAATTGTGCCAAATATTTTAAGAAATCAATAACAAATAATATATGTATATATTATGTGATATGTAAAACTATTACTGGCCATTCAGTAGCATTTCAAAAAAAGGTTCGACTAAAAACTTCAAAGGCCTCTTATTTTCTAATAATAAAAGTGCACGTAAAAAGGAAAAACGGCCGTTAAGGTTTAAAGAAGCATAGACATATTTAGATGTATTTCCTAGAATTGTTGAGAAACTGATTTCTGGAAAACAAATCAATACTTGAAAAGTAAAATGAAAGAAAATACTTTGAATAACTAAACATAGACGCCAGCAAACCTACCGATGTAATGTTTAAAAGATGTAATTAATTAATAAACAAGACGTCAGGAGACGTTCATAAAGCACGATAACTTTTAAGTACTTTGGCCGCTTAGATAAATATTTTTTTCTTCTAATCGATTTGTAATACTTTTATAATTTTACAGTCAATTCGTAATCATAGAAACAAGAAATTATGTTCAAGTGGTACTTAAATCTATTTTTGATTTGCTTTTATGAATGAAAAAATTTACTACGTGCGATTTTCTATGATTGTAAATTAATGCAAATGCTGTATCTCCATTTATAAAAAAGTAAAACCACTTATATACCGTAAGACATATTCAACATTATGGAGTTTTGAGATTTGCAATCCTCATCAAAAAGTAAGCCTAGCCTATAAATTACATTAGTCTTTAACAATAAAAACAAAAGTTACAATTTGCAATTTTGCATGAAATAGAACGTAGAAATGCTTTCTTCCCGTCTACGAGGGTGATCTCATGAAGCAGGCTAGCCGCTGTAAAATATAACAAAAATCTAAACGGAGAACATTTCCAGCCTGGTTAACTGGGTAGCCCGCTTCATGTGATCACTCCCTAATAATCAACGCTCTTTTCAATCTTTTTGCTTCTCCAGTATGGCCAATTATGTTATATTATTGGCCATACTGGAGAAGCACTGAAATATCGTGTCAGTAAACATCGCTATGATGCCAAAAAACTCGCTCGCAACACATGTCAAAGCATTTGATCACGATTTCGAGAAAGATATAGACTTTTGAATCCTTAAGAAAGACCACTCAAACAAAAAAGGATCTATTATTACACGAAGATAACGTTATTTGCCCACACGGAACACTGCAACCAACAGTACTGAACATAGATATAGGTCCTTACGGAAGTGAAATGTATATAATTACGCAATAAATTTGAAAATTAGAAAAGTTGCGAAACCCAACCAATGACGTCATGTCGCCACTACATAAAGAACTTATGTAAAAACTTGTAACGATATTTTAATTATGATTTTCCATGAGTGTGAAAAAATATTTATCGAAACGTCGAAAACGAAATTTACTTATTTATCTAGAGTATTTATTTTCGTCAAATAGCAACTTTAAAAAAAAATCGCCAGTAATTAATTACTCGCGAATGAGCCTTTACTGAAATATAATTTTGTCTTTGTTTGCACTTTTATTAACATTTAATGCGTTGGTTAGCGTAGTTTTAATAGTGTTGGTAAGTTTAATAGTAAGTTTAATTTAGTAAGTTTAATAGTAACAGTGTTTTAATAGTTTAATATGAACAGTTTTAATAGTGTTTAATAGTGTTTTAATAAGCGTTGGTTAGCGTAGTTTTAATAATGTTAAACGTGCATCCAGCACCGTTCAAGTTTAAATATTCAGGATTTCTCGCAAATTCCACGTTAAATTTTAAAAATTGAAAATTAGTTAATATTCGTGGGTATTTATTTTGGCGAATGCTCAATTTACAAATATTTCGCGGGTACTCATTTTCACGAAATGGTTAAAAGTTCGCAAATTTATAACATCGAAAATTACTTCCCCTAAGGTAATAACAAAAAAAAAAAAAAAGGCGGATTCTTACCGTAAAGAAGGTATTGTATGGGCAAAGTTACGGTATTAAGTTATTTTGTTTCTCCTAATAAGAATTTTCAAACATTCGCTGCAACAACTGCAGTACGCAATAAAGTACTTTTGCTGTATATGTTTTACCTAAGTTGATATTATAAGTTATCTCATGTATAAGCTCGCTCTCATACTTAAATATTAATTCTATACGAAACAAATTCGATCAGCTGAAAGAAATTTGTCATAGTTTTATTGATATTTTAGCAATTGGAGAAACTAAGCTTGATCAATCTTTTCCAGACGCTCAATTCCAAATGGAAGGATATCATGCGCCTTTAAGACTTGATATAAATGGTAGAAGTGGGGGTATTGCAGTTTTTGTAAAATCTCACTTACCAATAAGAAAGCTAGGTTGTTTTACTGTACCACAAGATATTCAAATTTTAACTTTTGAGCTAAACATTCGAAAAGAGAAGTGGCTTATTGCAGGAATTTACAGACCACCAATACAAGATTCTCTCTATTTTCTTGAATGGTTGTCAAAAATTATTGATTTTTATAGTGAAAACTATGAAAAACATATTATAATGGGGGATTTTAACATTCAACCTGTCGATAGAAAGATAAGAAATTTTCTAGAAATGCATAACTTATACAACTTAATCAAAAGGTTTAGGTACATGCATTGATTTAATTTTGACTAATCAAAAATTTAGCTTTCAGAATACCCACACATTAGAGACAGGCTTAAGTGACCACCATCTACTTGTGTATACTATGCTAAAATCTACCTTCCAAAAAGAGAAGCCTAAACAATTGATATATAGAGACTACAACAACTT